>MU748917.1:176187-195974 GCA_026770625.1 Nicotiana glauca
TCATTTAATCATCAGTGAACCCAAGCCTCAAGAACCCTAGCTGTGCCACCCTGAAATTCCACCATCGGTGATGGCGGCGCCACCAAAAAACCCTACTAAATTAACACCCCTTGTTCCCCTCGTGCCCCTCGTTCCAAATCTGCAAAAGGTTTCCCTCGAACAAGCTTAGACCCCGTCGAATATTCATTTGAAGTTTTTCCGGCCAAGACACCACCTTTCCCAAATGCCTCCAAAATAACACCACAGGACCGCCATAACCTCCCCTATCAAATCCCCAAGGCCCTGACCATCGAATATGGCCGGAACTTCTCGAATATCGATTTGAAGTTTTCCGCCCAAAACCCCAATTGCCCCAAACAACTCCAAATTAATACCATGTGATCCCCTCCTCTTCCTCATGAGGATTTCAGCGTCATTGGAGCTCAAATATCACCGGAAATGTTCGGAAAGGGAAATTGATAATTGGCCGCAGTCTTGAAGCCGTGTCAGTTAAGTTTGGTTTTTTTTTTTTTTTTGCTTTGCTTAATTCTTTTGTTTTCCTTCTGTTGGTATACGTATTAACCTCTAGCCTAGTATGCATTTTTATTTTTTCCAACTCTGTGCTTAATTGTTTGCCTGCTTAGATTGTAGTTAGTTTGTTTTAATTTCAGTCTGATTATTAGTATGATTCTGTTAGATTAGGATTCACTAGGTATTAATATTCTATCCCCTGTAATTGTCCCATTTGGTTAAAATTGATTCTGGTCTAACTCTGTCTTAAATAGTGGCCTTAGTCAGAACGGATAGGAATTCACAGTCATTTTTCTCTTTTACTTTCATTTTTATTTTCTAATTCTGATTTTGTTCGAGTCAGTGCTCAATTAGTTTCTTTTTTGATTAACCATGTTCTAGTGATTTAGCTTAATTGTTTGCTCTGATTAGTAATTCTTGATGCAAGTAGTGAAACTCAATGAATTGATTTGTTTGGTTATAGCTGATTGGGTTTGGTTAATTGACCATGGTTTAATTAATAAGATAGTTGTGATTGATTCAGTTAGGTAATTTTAGAGGGTATTCAAGGGCAATTGATGCATTCCAAAATAGAAAATATTGTAGTTGAGACTAGAACCATCCAGAATCTTCTATAATAGGGCTTTAGGTAGAATTTAAGGAGTTTAGGGTAGTAACTTGAAAGACAAGCCACAACTTTAAGGGCTATTTGAATAAAAACAGAAAGTTAAAAGAGGACTAGGGGTAAATGAAATCTAAAAATTCCCCCTCAACTTTGCCTATAAAAAAGCATGCCCTTATCTTTATTAAGAAGTTTTGGAAACCCCAAAATTCCCCCAAAAATCCTCTCTGCAAACCTGAGCCTAAAATTTGAATTTCAAATCCTTAGAAGTTCAAATCCCCTTCTTTAGATCTTGGATTCTGCCCAAAAATCCAAAAAAAATAGAAAATACAATAGAAAATCATAAGAAGCACTATTTCATTGCATTTTTGAGGATTAATTGGAGTTTTAGGCATTGATTTTAGTTCCAAGTTTGAACCTGAATTACTTAAACTTCAAAGGTGGTTTGGCTTCAATTCCGAGTTAAATCTGGATTGGTTGAGTCAAATTTTGGTGTATTTGTTGGGTGTATGGATTGCTGGATTTCGTGTGCAATTTGAACCTGGGTTTGAGACTAGATTAGAGCTGTGGTGACATGATATCTGCTTATGGTTCATTAAACTACTGCTGACTTACTCATGTTTCTTCTGTTCATTTAATCTAGGTATTTCCTTGGTCTATAAATGAGGATCCACTGTTGAAATGTAATCAAATTTGAAGTAATGAAGAATGTGTTCCAGCCTTTCTCATATTATTACTATGTTGTCCTATGCAAATCCTGTGTAGTTACAAAATTACGAAGCTAATAAGGATTATATTTTCTGAAATTACGTGTATAAGACATTCCTATATGTTAGACATTGCATTATGTAATGATCGGACTGTCTTAGACTTTTGATTTGTAATAAATCATTGAATTTTAATTATTTAGATTTCTAATATTAGTCTAGTGTAACAGGTTTCAATAGCATTGAGTAGGATTAGCTTAGCTTAAGTTTAGTTATGAATTATGGTTGAGTAAATGGGATAATTGTCACGTGTGCTCCATTTATCTGTTAATAGCATTGATGCTGGTTAGAATTGTAAGAATTGCATTACCAAAGAGCTTCAATATAGTATATTTAGTTTCAGCTTTGAAAATCATATGTTGAATCATGTTTGGTAAATCATAAGACGTTAGGCCACTCTTCATACGTGTTGCATGTTTATTAGGATTTATTTGAAAAGCATGATAGGATGCCCTGAATCAATAGTCTGCTGTTATGACAATATCATTGTGCAATAGTCCATTAAATTCGAATAGCTGCAGGTTTAAGAATTAAGTTCTTAGGGCTCAATACTAAGCCAAAGCAGACCCAAAAAACAACCTCGAATAAATCTGGGCCCAATGGTTTGGCCCGACCACTCAATGGAAGTCAAACTCACTTGTCTCAGATTGGGCTGGATGCTAAGAAGGCCCAACTCGCAGGGTCGTTTCATGATAACACAAGCTGGGCTAAATGCGAAGCCCAAGTGTGCAGGAGGATAAATTCCCTTAATTTCATCAGGTCTAATCTGTAACATTAGGTTCTCGAGTAAAGTAGCGGGTTCAAATTAAGAGGTCTATACCTTTTGTTTGAATCCGAATTGAATTTGGGACCCGAATGTTATAACATCCATTAGCTAGGATTTTTTTTATTTATTATTAAAAACCAATATAAATAGAAAATCATAGTTTACTTTAGGACTTAACTTTTAAATAATCATGAGACGAGCCTCGCCAAACAAAACACATAAATTGCGGGGCCCTCATTAATTGCTCAATTGAAAATACTCAGAATTCGGATGGGCCGTTTAGTGAATTTCACGGCCTCCCGCAAAGATAATAATGCGTTAGTCACTTTAGGCGCATTTTTAATAATTTTACCTTCTTAAATACGGGTGTGCATCTCATGCGACCCAAATCCAAATCCTAAAATGTTGAATAAGAATGTGTCGAGGATCCGGGTGCATTTCATGTGACGTGATCCAAAAACACGTTCTTAAACGACGTTTGCTATCTCTGAAATTGACTAAAAGCGGTAAATAATTCTACAAGTGCACTATATGTTTAACATGTATCCAGATCAGATTTTAGCCAAATATAGTAGTTGAGCGACCATGCTAGAACCACGGAACTTGGGAGTGCCTAACCCCTTCTCCTGGGTTAACAGAATTCCTTACTTGGATTTCTGGTGCGCGACTGTTAAACAGAGTCAAACCCTTTCCTCGATTCGGGATTCACATCGGTGACTTAGGACACCATAAATCTCCCAAGTGGTGACTCTGAATCTTTTAATAAACGAATTCCGTTTCAATTGTCCTTTAATTGGAAAAACTCCCTTTTATTATACCTTTCACGGGGTGTAGTAGCGAAAAAGGAGGTGTGACAGCTCTGGCGACTCCGCTGGGGACACGAACCTAGAATTTCGATTTAGGGTTCAAGAATTCGAGCTTAGTACAATTGTTATATTTGGTTTTATCTGATTTTTCTACATGTTCCATGTTATATGTGCTAAATGTTTTACCGCTTTGATATTTGTTGAAATTGTATATATAAACTGTCGCGAATCCCTGCCTCTCTCTGAGTCTTCTAAATCATGGAGAAGGGTGCACTTTGTGTAGCTTCTCTTCTATTTAAAGTCTTTCCTAAATTAGGACGAGGTTGGATAAGTTGCTAAGCCGCCGGAGTTTCTGTATCCCCGGTACGCTGCCTCCCCCCGGCCCGAGTTGTCCGATCGGGTAAGCCAGGTCTAGATCAATAAACCTAGGGTCTAAACCTAGAAGAACAATAAACTCATGTCGGATCCCAAGTAGGACGCTTGTTTGAATAATGTGCATTTGACTTAGGGGACTCAACACAGGGGTTGGGTCCGTCTAGGACAGGTGACCTGAATTGATATGACCATCCTAATGCATCTTACGTGCTACTTGCGCATTTATTTGCTCGGCTTTGCATGTTGACCGGCTTCTATACAATGAGTGAAAAATTATGAAAAATAGCAGTGTTAGGACTAAGTGAGGGAAATTATTTGTTTGAATAAACAAAAAACCAATGCCTAACTAATGTCAAAATGCTACTGGAATTTTGAAAAACGAAACGAATAAAAAACAAAAACTAACAGAAAATATTTGAAAAAGAAATGGTTGTGCAAAATAGCTTTGATTTTGGCAAATCTGCCCAAACTACGCTGGTTTTATTCTCACCGGATGTAAGATACGTAGGCAACCCTCATCGTGTCAAACCACCCCATTTTCAAAAATAGCCAAAAATACCAAAATTTTAATTTTTATCCAATAAGTTGGGTGACGCCATTCTTGTTGAAAAATAAGCCGAATGTCCCCAAAAGGGCGTCGGAAGGCCTTTTTTTGCAAGAACAACAACCTTGAATCTTTTTCAAATGGTTTGCGGGCACAGCCTTAAAATCTCCCTTTCGGAAGTGCTGAAAGGCCGTATTTGCAAAACTGAGTCTTTGTTTTCTTACAATAAATATTTTTGAAGGATAGCCACTTGTCATTTTTTTGTTAAAAGTCAAAATAAGCCATTACATAGCCAGTTTTCTTTAAATAGTCACAGTTGACATTTTGTTATTTTGAGTCTGCTTTTGTAATTTCCCTTCAAGAAAAACAATTTGAAAAACCCTTCAAAAAAAACAATTTTGCATTCAATTTGCAAGAACTACGCTTGGTCTAATTCATGCAGAGTCATGATACGTAGGAAATTCCCATAGGATTCGACCATAACCAAAAGGAAAAGAAAACAAAAGAAAAAAAACAGAGAGAAAAAACCACAAAAAGGCAAAAAGAAAAGAAAATAGCAGAAAAACAAGAAAGAAAGAAAAGGAAAATCAAGAAAGGAAGAAAATAGGAACTAAAGAAGACAAAGGCAAGAGTGAAAAGAAGAAAAAAAGAAAAAAAGAGAAGAAAAGAAAAAAAACAACAAAGAAAGAGAAAGTTCATAATTGGAAATAAAGGAGAAGCCAGGATGACGCACGCGACCGATCAAAAGCTGTTACCAATATATTAAATGCCCTAACGCTAACGTGATGATTTCATTTTGTCATGTCATTCCAGAAAGGTGGTTGTTTTGTGGTTTCAAAGTGGTAACTCTTCTTTACAACACAAGGACAAAAGGCAATGGCAAACAACGATAGAACTAAGTTGGTTAATACTGGTGCCCGACATCAGTTGGTTGAACGGGATAATGGGTTGGGTGAAGAGGTGCGGATGTTAAGACAACACGTGGCAGACATGTATCAATCCTGGATAACTGGGAAGGCACCACCCCTGCCACCACCAATTTTTCCAGATGCTGCCCTTACTCAAGCTCCAAACACAATGCCAAATGATCCTCCATATTCTCCAGATACACCCGTTTATTACAATTTTTCCAACTACCCTAGTAGCTCTATCACTCATCTTCCAGTCATCTCTCCCCAACATGGCCCCCCTGTTATATCCAATACTCCCAACAATGAGCACCTACTCAAAGCTCGTAATGCCCAATATCACCCCTCAAAGGCTGCCCACAAGGTCCTTGATTCCTACATGAAAAGCTACCAGGATGAACCTCATGCTAGAAATGAAAAGGTTACAGGAAGAGAAAGGCGAGATGAGGTACCCAGGAAGTTCAAAAGCATAGAACAGTCCTTCAGGGACAAGCAAAAAGTGGAAGGTCAGGGCAGCATGCCCGTAGGGTTCAAAGTACCAAATTTTAATTTGTACGATGGGCGTGGAGATTCGGTGGCCCACCTGAAGGCCTATTGCAATGCAATGAAGGTTGTTGGAGAGAAAGATGATGTGATGATGGCATATTTCAGTAAAAGCCTAACTGGGGCAGCTTTGGACTGGCATACTCGTCAAGATGATGACAAGTGGTTTACACTAGGCGACATGGCTCAATACTTTGTCCGATACTTTAAATGCAAATCAAGTGTTACCCCAAACTGCACCTCACTATCTAAGATGGAAAAGAGGACGGAAGAAAGCTTTAATGAGTTTGGGCTCAGATGGAGGGAGCAAGCTGCTCGAGTCAATCCTCTGATTAGCGAAGAAGAAATGGTCAAGCTTTTTCTACAGACCCAGGGACCCACCTACTACAGTCATCTGATCCCGGCCCTGGGAATGCCTTTCAATGATTTGTTAAAAATGGGAGAGCTAGTAGAAGAAGGAATCAAGTCAGGCAAAATTGTGAGTTGTTCGGAAGCCATTCAGAACGTACCAGTAAGCTTGGCTGGAAAAAAGAGGAACAGAAAAGACGATCCGATAGGTTTTCCTGATCAATACTTCTAGCTTCGACATTGTCCCCGTGGTTATCCGTGTGCATTAGATGATCCTACCCAACGCTACTTCTCTCCACAGATACTCTCAAAGTCGACCATCACATTCTCGGTACCTAGCTCGTCGAAATGCCCATCTACCCCCGCGAGTTTGCTAAAAATACCCCGGATCAGGTTTTCGGCCCAATCCAGCATTTAAGAATGAGAGGTTACGGGAGAAGAAAACCTTTGCTCCGTTGGGAGAATCAAATGCCGATCTGTTCCAGAGGTTAAGGACATTTGACATATTGAAGCCGATTCATATAAAAGTGTCGAACCTTCTTCCAAAGAAGTTTGATCCTTCTCAAAAGTGTGCATATTGCTCAGGTGCCCTGGGGCACGACATAGAGAATTGTTGGAATCTGAAGAATGCAATTCAGAAGCTTATTGATTCAGGCGACATTGTCGTGCAAAGCCCAGATGTAGCAAATACTGGCCAAAGTCCATCTCTTGTGCATAATGAGACACATAGGGTGGGTATGATTGATTGTGAGAATAAGCCGGCAGAAGAAACTCAAAGGCAGTTTGCTCAGAATAATGTGATGAAGACTTGTGAAAATTCCAGCAATCTTGGTGTGAAATTTAGTGGCTAAGACGCCTTGCTAGGCAATTGGGAAGATGCTCCATCACTTGGAGTTTTGGTGGTTTATTTTGTTGTCATTTCTGTTATCCGGGTTATTTCAGGGTTGTAATCCGGATATTGTCTTGTGATTCAAACCCTTCAATCCTTTCACTTTACCTTATTTGTCTCATCGTAGTAGTTTGTGTAGTGCTATATAGGTTTGTTCAAGGGTTGTAACTCTAGTCTAGTTTGCTTGTTTTGTTGTTTAAACCCTTTCACCGTCAGTCTAATGAAATTCTCTATTTCCCACCATTTCCAGTCATTTTATTTAGTTCTCTTCTCCTTTTACAATTCTTTTCATGCTGGTTCTAGTGACATGATATGCACGCATAATTCTCAGCCTGGTCTTTAAAAGTCAGTTTAGTAATGGAGCAATGAAATAATGTTGAAGATATAAGTTCATTCGAGGGAAATAAGTAAAGGTGTTTTGAGATGACTTCGAGCCCAAATTAAGTGAAACTGGGGGCAGATAGAACATAAAGAAATACTGTTGAAATGCATCATGCCGCATCGGTTTGAAGCCAAAGGCAAGTTTTCCCTAAGTCTACAGGGACCGTTCATGGTACCGAGATTGTTGTCCAATGGTACTATGTAATTGACAAATACAGAAGGCAAATATATGAGTCAATCAAAAGGTGTTATGTGTGTTTTCCTCAGCTTGTTTAACTGTGTAGGTTGTACTTGGCATATTTTGGAGATTGGAATGATGAAGGCATATTATTCTACTATCCAAACACGTTATCCTTTGTCACCCCTTTGAGCCTTGGTTATTTTCTTGCATACCCCTCTTTTGGAATCAATAATAAAACTCGTAAGCCCAAGCAGGGAAAGTAAGCGTAGAAACAAGAGAAAAACAGTGAAATAGAAAGAAAAAAAAAGAAAAAAAAAAGAAGAAAAGAAAGAAAAAGAGAAAAAAAAAGAAAAGAAAAAAAAGAGAAAAGAAAAATGAAGAAAAGAAAAGAAATGAAGAGAAAGAACAGAAAGTGGAAGAAAGGACAGACCGCAACAACAAAAGTAGTCACATGAACTACGCTCGACTTTCCGAAAGGATACGTAGGCAGCCTCTCTCTGAGGTTCAGTCACACCAAAATAAAAATCCAAAAGTCCCCAAGAAACAAATTGGGGCAAAAGTTGTGGATGTTGTGAGAAATTTAATTCCGAAAGTTGTAATTTTGAATCCATGTTGAATTGTTTTGAGCCTTTGATACCTTTTTTTTCTAACCCTATCCAAAAGCCCACATTACGATTCAAAGAAAGACCTTCCGATCAGTCTTCGAGAGATTCCAAGTCAAGCGAGCAGAGGTGATTCATGTCAGGGGCAACACTCCGGTCCAAGCAGGAAAAAATAATAAAAATGAGAGAATCTTATTGGTGAAAACCCTCACGGGCACAGTAAGGTGACGGGAGCTGAGAGAAATAAAAAATGAGAGAGTCTTATTGGTGAAAATCTTCGCAGACACCATGAGGCGACTGTAAGCCTAAGAGAAAGAACAAAATAAGAGAGGTTTGATGGTGAAAACCCTTCGGGCACTACAAATCGAATAAGGATTGTGAATCAGATTGGATAAGCGGAGCTTTGAAGCCCAGTTTCAAGGAGAAGGTACGACAAGAGCTAAACATCATATTTTCTTGACAAAATAGGCCACAGGTGCATTTCATGGTCAGTAGAGTTGGTATCCACATCCTATAGGTTTCTACTTTGTAGTTTTCTTGTTATAAATTATCTCTTTCCATTGTCCTTCTACTATGTCCTTTTTGTCTTGTTTACTTTCTCCTCCTGAGTCTGTTTGGTCATAACAAATGAGAAATGACTTCAAAATATGCCTCCAAGCTTTCCAAGTGAACAAAATGGGATCTGGTGAACACATCAAAGTGTCAAGTCAGAAAAGAACATCAGGCACATTGAGTTGGCAACAATCAACATGCTTTGGGATCCCTGTGAAATATAAAGGTTTGGTATATGTCAATTCATGAACGATGCAATAAATGAAGGGTTAGGGCGAATATATTAAAGGTATTTCCTGTGATAGGATTGAAAAAGGGAGGCAAACTAGTAACGAACAAAATCTTCCAAGCAGAAATCAAAGTTATCATGGCAAATGAGGGAGCCGTAGACCTCAAGGACAGGACCAGTGGCTTAGAAAGAACAGCATACGCAATGAGGGGCTGACAAGTGTCGTGCTTTGGGGTTCATGTGAGATACAAAGGTTGGTAAATGTCAGTTCAGGAGCAATGAAACAAATAGAAGGTATGGGGTTTTAACGAAGAAGAAATGGTGACAAAGGAAGTGGTTAGTTAAGGAACAAGCAAGGTCTTCAAATGGAAATCAGTTATCATGACAAATGAAGGAGCACCAGACCTCAAGGCTGAGGCCAGTGGTTAAGTCAAGAAAGAACAGCGTATACATGGAGTGGGTCAATGGACGTGCTTTGGGATTCATGTGATACACAAAGGTTGTTGAGGGGATAGTTCATGCAACGTAACAAATAGAAGATATTGGGTCTGAATGGAGAAAAGGTATCTTATGTGATGAGGGCGACAGAGAACGGGGTTACTCTATAAACAAGCAAGGTCTTCGAGTGGAAATCAGTCATCATGGGAAGCGAAGGAGCAATCTCCCTCAAAGTTCAAGGCCACAAACCAAACACCACATTTTAAACTGACAAGATTTTTCTCTGATTGAAACAGGGGTAGAAGTTTCGTTTGCTTCGGAGAAACCCTCCATAAGGAAAGGCAGCACCCAAATAGGTATGACTGGAAATTCTTAGTGCCCTCCTGGAAAATAGGACTTGGTTTAAATTTTAAAATAATCATGAGTAGCATAATTTAGCATAAATGTACCCCAAAGGACCATAAGTTGGTTTCAAGGTTTGCATGTTTAAGATGGGATTCAATTAGGAGTTTTCAGGACCCTCATGGATAATGGGACGTAGTTTTAAGGTCGGTTTAGATAACAAGATATAGTGGAAGTCGTACCTTTAGTAGATATAACTTAGGTTAAAACTATCATTTAACTAGAAGTTATCAGGACCCTCCTGGATAATGGGGAGTAGTTTAAGATCTTTTTGATAACAAGTGTAGTGGGAGTAATACCTTCAGAAGATTAGGTTCGTAACTGTTAGGAGTTGTCAGGACCTCCCTGGATAATAGGACCTAGCTTTCAAATTTTTAATATTGGGTAACATGATGCGCCCGGCCACCAGACTGGGGCAAAAAAATTTCTTTGTTTGTCAATTTTATTGCAGTCAGGAGTCCACCTGGAGAACAAGAGCATACATTTCAAGTTCAGTAGTCAGATGCCCACCTGGAGAACAAGGGAATACATTTCAAGTTCCAGCAGTCAGGCATCCACCTGGAGAACGAGGGAATACATTTCAAGTTTCAGTAGTTAGGCACCCACTTGGAAAACAAGGGAAGTACAATTCAACTTTTAGCTTTCAAGTTTTGATATTAGATAACATGATGTGCCCAGCCACCAAAGTGGGGCAGAAAAATTTTCTTTGTTTGTCTGTTGCAATCAGGAGCCCACCTAGAGAACAAGGGAATACTTTTTAAGTTCAGCAATCAGGAGCCCACATGGAGAACAAGGGAATACTTTTCAAGTTCAGCAATCAGGAGCCCACCTGGAGGACAAGGGAATAGTTTTCAAGTTCAGCAATCAGGAGCCCACCTGGAGAACAAGGAAATACTTTTCAAGTTCAGCAATCAGGATCCCACCTAGAGAACAGGGGAATACATTTCAAGTTTCAGCAATCAGGCGCCCACCTGGAGAACAAGGGAAGTACAATTCAAATTTTAGCTTTTAATTTTTGATATTGGATAACATGTCGTACCCAGTTACCAAACTGGGGCAGAAAATTTTCTTTATTTTTTTATTTTGTTGCAGTCAGGAGCCCACCTAGAGAACAAGGGAATACTTTTCAAGTTCAGCAATCAGGAGCCCACCTGGAGAACAAGGGAATACTTTTCAAGTTCAGCAATCAGGAGCCCACCTGGAGAACAAGGGAATAGTTTTCAAGCTTCAACAATCAGGCGCCCACCTGCAGAACAAGGGAAGTACAATTCAAATTTTAGCTTTTAATTTTTGATATTGGATAATATGATGTGCTTAGTCACCAAATTGGGGCAGAAATTTTCTTTGTTTGTCTATTCTGTTACAGTGAGGAGCCCACCTGGAAAACAAGGGAATACTTTTCAAGCGTCAGCAGTCAGGAGCTCGCCTGAAGAATAGAGGCACATATTTCAAACTTCAGCAGTCAAGCATCACTTGGAGGAATGGCAAAACATCGCCAATCACAATTCAAGGCAACAAGGCAAGAATTCCAGCAGAAGAATACAAGTTCAAGGCAACACAAGAGCAAGTTTGAAGACATAGATAGGACTTTTGTAATTCATAGCATAGCTAGTTTAGTTTCTTTTTATTTTTGACATGGTGTAATAAGGGAGGTCAGCAAGCAGTAGCAGCAATAAAATCACAGTTCCTGGTAGTCCCAGCTACCAGACACTCCTGAGCTACACTAACCTGATTCCTTTTTAGCCAAGGATATGTAGGCAACCTCTGAAGCAGGGTGCGGTCAACTCTTTCAAAATGCTTCACACGGAATATTCGAACGCGCCAAAATCGCTCATTTTCTCTCACTTATCTTTGCACAAAAACTCTTCATGTTTCCGGGCAAAGAGGGGCAGCTGTGAGCACATGATTTTTGCCCTAAATGAATTATTCCTAAAAATTCAAACAAAATAATTTTTCTTTATTATTTTACAATTTTGTGAATTCTGTTTTATTTTCTGTTAGTTGTTGCATTTTATTTGTGCATGTTAATTCATATGAAAATACAAAAAATATATCTGGCATTTGCATTTAGGATTTAATTTCATATTTTGGGATTAATTAATGGTTAAGTTTGTTTTTAGAACAAAATACAAAAAATAATACAAATAGTCTATTTTTACATTTTTAATTGTTAATTGTTGAATTTTGTCATGAGTTTTATTTTTAAATAGAATTTAAATTGTTTTAGGAATTAATTAGTTTAACTTTGAAATATATTAGGTCTTTAATTTTTTTGCATTTTTAACAAAATTATAAAAGAATAAAAAATATACAAATGAAAATAAATAAATAAAAGAAATAAAAAATGAAAACAAAAGCAATGAAAAGAGGATGTCTCAATGAAGACTCAGATTGTGCCAATTTAATTAACCTTGGCCAGCCCAAACGTTCCAACCAGCCCCAACCCATGTCAAAACCCAACCCGGTCCATCTAGTTAGTAACCAAACGACGATGTTCTATGTATGGTAAATCCTGGCCGTCTAGGATACTTAGATCAACGGCCAGGAACTAATCTCATACGATATATAACTGTCTAATTGTCACCCCCCCACCCAAGTTCGTCTCCTTCATTTCATCATCATAGAACCCAAGTCTCAAGAACCCTAGCTATGCCGCCCTGAAATTCCACCACCGGTGATGGCGGCGCCACCACAAAACCCCACCAAATTAACATCCCTTGTTCCCCTCGTCCCCCTCGTTCCAAATCTGCAAAAGGGTTTCCCTTGAACAAGCCTAGAACCCATAGAATATTCATTTTAAGTTTTTCCGACCAAGACACCACTTTTCCCAAATGCCTCCAAAATAACACTACAGGACCGCCATAACTTCCCATATCAAACCCCAAGGCCCTAACCCTCGAATATGGCCGGAACTTCTCGAATATCGATTTGAAGTTTTCCGGCCAAACTCCAATTTTCCCAAACCACTCCAAATTAATACCATGTGATCCCATCCTCTTCCTTAAGAGGATTTCAGCGTCATTGGAGCTCAAATATCACCGAAAATGATCGGATTGGGAAATTGATATTGACCGGAGTCTTGAAGCCTTGTCAGTTGAGTTTGGTTTTCTTTTTTTTTTTGCTTTGCTTAATTCTTTTCTTTTCTTTCTGTTGGCATACATATTAACCTCTAGCCTTGTATGTATTTTTATTGTTTCCAACTCTATGCTTAATTGTTAGCCTGCTTAGATTGTAGTTAGTTTGTTTTAATTTCAGTATGATTATTAGTATGATTCTATTAGATTAGGATTCACTAGGCATTAATATTCTATCCCATGTAATTGTCCCATTTGGTTTAAATTGATTCTGGTCTAACCCTATCTTAAATAGTGGCCTTAGTCAGAACTAATAGGTTTTCACAGTCATTTTTCTCTTTTACTTTCATTTTTATTTTCTAATTCTGATTTTGTTCGAATCAGTGCTCAATTAGTCTTGTTTTTGATTAATCATGTTCTAGTGATTTAGCTTAATTTTTTGCTCTGATTAGTAATTCTTGATACAAGTAGTGAAACTCAATGAATTGAGTTGTTTGGTTATAGCTAATTGGGTTTGGTTAATTGACCATAGTTTAATTAATAAGATAGTTGTGATTGATTCAGTTAGGTATTTTTAAGGGGTATTCAAGGGTGATTGAGGAATTTCTAAATAGAAAATATTGTAGTTGAGACTAGAACCATCTAGAATCTTCTACAATAGGGATTTAGGCTGAATTTAAGGAGTTTAGGGTAATAACTTGAGAGACAAGCCACAACTTTAAGGGCTATTTGAATAAAAACAGAAAGTTAAAAGAGGTCTAGGGGGTAAATGAAATCTGAAAATTTCCCTTCATATTTGCCTATAAAAAGGCATGCCCTTATCTTTATTAAGAAGTTTTGGAAACCCCAAAATTCCCCCAAAAACCCTCTCTGCAAACCTGAGCCTAAAATTTGAATTTCAAATCCTTAGAAGTTCAAATCCCCTTCTTTAGATCTTGGATTCTGCCCAAAAATCCAAAAAAAATAGAAAATACAATAGAAAATCATAAGAAGCACTATTTCATTGCATTTTTTAGGATTAATTGGAGTTTTAGGCATTGATTTTAGTTCCAAGTTTGAACCTGAATTACTTAAACTTCAAAAGTGGTTTGGCTTCAATTCCGAGTTAAATCTGGATTGGTTGAGTCAAATTTTGGTGTATTTGTTGGGTGTATGGATTGCTGGATTTCGTGTGCAATTTGAACCTGGGTTTGAGACTAGATTAGAGCTGTGGTGACATGATATCTGCTTATGGTTCATTAAACTACTGCTGACTTACTCATGTTTCTTCTGTTCATTTAATCTAGGTATTTCCTTGGTCTATAAATGAGGATCCACTGTTGAAATGTAATCAAATTTGAAGTAATGAAGAATGTGTTCCAGCCTTTCTCATATTATTACTATGTTGTCCTATGCAAATCCTGTGTAGTTACAAAATTACGAAGCTAATAAGGATTATATTTTCTGAAATTACGTGTATAAGACATTCCTATATGTTAGACATTGCATTATGTAATGATTGGACTGCCTTGGACTTTTGATTTGTAATAAATCATTGAATTATAATTGTGTAGCTTTCTAATATTAGTCTAGTGTAACAGGTTTCAATAGCATTGAGTAGAATTAGCTTACCTTAAGTTTAGTTATGAATTATGGTTGAGTATAGGAGGTAATTGTCACGTGTGCTCTGTTTATCTATTAATAGTATTGATGCTGGTTAGAATTGTAAGAATTGCATTACCAAAGAGCTTGAATATAGTATATTTAGTTTCAGCTTTGAAAATCATATGTTGAATCCTGTTTGGTAAATCATAAGATGTTAGGCCATTCTTCATACGTGTTGCATGTTAATTAGGATTTATTTGAAAAACATGATTGGATACCCTGAATCAATAGTTTGCTCTTATTACAATATCATTGTTCAACAATCCATTAAATTCGAATAGCTGCAGGTTTAAGAATTAAGTTCTTAGGGCTCAATACTAAGCCAAAGCAAAACAAAAACACAACCCACGAATAAATCTGGGCCCAATGGTTTGGCCCAGCCACTCAATGGAAGTCAAACTCACTTGTCTCAGATTGGGCTGGATGCTAAGAAGGCCCAACTCGCGGGTCCGTTTCATGTTAACACAAGCTGGGCTAAATACGAAGCCCAAGTGTGTAGGAGGATAAATTCCCTTAAGTTCATCGGGCCTAATCTATAACATTATGTTCTCGATTTAAGTAGCAGGTTCAAATTAAGAGGTCTATTCCTTTTGTTTGAATTCGAACTTGAACTTGGGACCCGAATGTTATAACATCAATTAGCTAGGATTTTTTTTATTTAATTAAAGACCAATAAAAATAAAAAATCATAGTTTACTTTAGGACTTGCCTTTTAAATAATCATGAGACGAGCCTCGCCAAACAAAATACATAAATTGTGAGGCCCTCACTAAATGCTCAATTGAAAATAGTCAGAATTCGGATGGGTCGTTTAGTAAATTTCACGGCCTCCAGCAAAGATAATAATGTGTTAGTCACTTTAGGCGCATTTTTAATAATTTTACCTTCTTAAATACGGGTGTGCATTTCATGTGACCCAAATCCAAATCCCAAAACGTTGAATACAAATGTGTCGAGGATCCGGGTGCATTTCATGTGACGTGATCCAAAAACACGTTCTTAAACGACGTTCGCTTTCTCTGAAATTGACTAAAAGTGGTAAATAATTCTACAAGTGCACTATAGGTTTAACATGTATTAAGATTAAATTTTAGCCAAACATAGTAGTTTAGCGACTATGCTAGAACCACGGAACTCGGGAGTGCCTGACCCCTCTACCGGGTAAATAGAATTCCTTACTTGGATTTCTGGTGCGCGACTGTTAAACAGAGTCAAACCCTTTCCTCAATTCGGGATTCACACTGGTGACTTGGGGCACCATAAATCTCCCAAGTGGCGACTCTGAATCTTTTAATAAACGAATCCCATTTCGATTGTCCTTTAATTGGAAAAAACTCCCTTTTATTATACCCTTCACGGGGTGTAGTAGCGAAAAAGAAGGTGTGACAGGTTTATCACAAAATAATGATGTTCGCTTGTTCTTGACAAAGGACAAGCGATTGCAATAACAAGCGATTCACATTATTTTGGGTTGAATCGGAGAGTTAGAATCGATTTCGAGCCTACTCGGTGAGTTTCCTTCATTTTTCTATTCATTTTTGTTTTATTTTGCCTCTTATTCCTCTTCATTTCTTCTCCCTTTCTTTTGTTGGATTTCTTTGCTTTGGCTGAAACTCGATCAAGTTTCTGAACCTAGATTGATTTGTGTTTGTTTGTTCCATTTGCTTTTATTTTCAAATCTTTAAAGCTTTTCTCTGATTCTTGCTGGTTTGCTCAATGGTCTGTTTAGTTTTTATTAGTGCCATGCTTAAACCCCTGATTTTTCCTTTTATTTTAGTATCATAGTTTAATTTAGTTAGGTCATTTCGATTTAATAACCTAGTTAATTCTATGTCTATTTGTGTTATTAATCATCCACTTAGTCTATTTGGATTGATCTTAGATAGCTTGCAGTTTATGTTGAATTTACACTGTCCTTGCCGTTTATCTTAGCATCGGGCCTTAGTTACTGGTTAATATTATTGCATGTCATTTGCCTTTTGGTTGTTATGCTTATGTTACTATTATGGTTTCTACTGGAGTGACTAATGAATTGTCTTCTTATTTTTTCCTTTTTTTTCTCTAAGCCGAGGGTCTTTCGGAAACAGCCTCTCTACCCTATCGCGGTAAGGGTAAGGTTTGCGTACATATTACCCTCCCCAGACCGCACTCTGTGGGATTTTACTGGGTAGTAGTTGTTGTTGTTAGTCAAGATTTTTAATTTTGAAATTGTTTAAGTGTTTGTTTTCTTCTGCTTTCCATGTGATTGCAGAATGTAGTTTAGATGATTTTGTTGTTTGGGCTTTGGGTCGTCTCTGACCCATTTGCAAAAAGTAACTCGTTCATTTTGGTTTAAGTTATTTGGTCAACTTGACCCATGAGGTAGGATGAAAATAGGGGGTTTAAGGGATAGTTTAGCAAATTTAGGTTGGGAAATCTTTAATAACTGAATGGGGAAGCTTCCTAGAAGGTGGATTTGGAGCTGTTTTGAAACAATAATTTTGAACTTAGGGATTAAATAGCAGAAATAAAATTTGGACAAGGATTGAAGGGCAAAAACTGAATTCATTCTTGTTGCTCTAAGGCTTGCCTATAAAGGCATAGTTTCTTCACTCACAAGTTAGAAATTCAAAGACTAAAAAAAACACTGAAAAGTTTTCAAATGGTTGAGCTAAAAAGAACTCTAAAACTCTTGCATTTTTGGGAGAAAATTGATCTAGTTCTACAATTAGTCTTTCATTTCTGAAGCCTTCAAATGATTTCAAGCTTATTTTGGATTCTAAGATGGTTTAAAGGCTGTTGTGCACTATTCCATTATTGTTGAAATACTGCAGCTATTGACTGAACTATTCATTTTTGCTGACCTTAAGCAAATCTTTTTCTTCTGTTTTTGATTGCTATATTCAGGTATTCACTACACTACTTGATGTATGAAATGGAAGAACATGAAGCTTGTTTGATTAAGTTGAAAATCTATGACACATCAGTTGGTTTAAATGCTATTTTTTGCACTCCTGAAACTAGCTAATTTTTGCAGTTTAGTTTAGTTCCTATTGTGTATACAGTTGGTCAATTTTGTTGCTAAGCGTGAAAGCTTTAGGTGGATACTCTAGTTTGGCTGATTGGTTTGTAAGAGAATCGAAATACTGTTTAATTTTGGAGACTGTTGTGAAAATGAATCATGCTGTTTAGACTTTTGGTATGATTTTTGGGATTCAAATGAATAATATGCAAATTTCCTGGATCCAGTTACTATTGGTATTGCGAAAGAATTTAACTGAGTTTAAGTTTCCATGTGTTTTTTGGTGAGTTTAGCTTAGAATTGAATTCAAGCATGAATATTTGTTGGTTTCGTTATCAGTGCAGTTATGAAGTTCAATAGAATTAAATTTATTTAGATTTATGCTAGGCTGTTGGAATCAGTATCTGTTGATGTTGATCTTTGTCTTGAGTCCACTGGAATTGTACGAATAAGTTCAGATTAAGAACTTTTAATTATGGTTTGTGTTAGTAAATGTTTTCATTTCCTTTGAGAATCAGTTTGGTGTTTGGTTAAGAAATCATGAATTATATTAGGTTTCAAATAATTAAATAATTGTACATGAGTTGCGGTAGCCTCAATATATAGGGAGTTTGACATAGTTACCCACAAAAATAAAACTATTTACCCTTGTCTACCCATTTATTTTTTTACCCATAAACTAATTGCATTTCCTACCCATAGTAGGTTTTGTAGGGAATTTTCTCTTTATTCTCCAATTCTTTTTTATTTCTATGCTTCTTTTCTTTTCTTTTTCTTTTCTCCTTTTCTTTTTTCTTGTTTTCTCCTTTTCTTTTTTCTCGTTTTCTTCTTATTTTTTTTCTTTTTCCTATTCTAATTTCATTTAACTTCTTTTTTTTATGTTCCTTTTCTCTTCATAATCTAATTTCATTTACTATTTTTACTATTTTTATTATTCTTTTTTATATATATTATTACTATAGAAAAATCAAATTGTGTACCAATTAAGTATAGGGGTTTTGACACAACTACCCACAAAAAAAAATTATTTGCCCTTGTGTATCCATTTATTTTTCTACCCATAAACTAATAACATTTCCTACCCATAGTAGTTTTTGTGGGAAAATTTTTCTGTATTCTCCATTTTTTTTTATTTCTATGCTTCTTCTTTTTTTCTGCTTTTCTTTTTTTCTCTTTTTCTTCTTGTTTTTTTCTTTTTTCTTTTTCTAATTTCATTTAACTTCTTGTTTTTTATATTCTTNAATATAGTTGGAATGAATAGTATACTAAAATGATATATCTGTATACTATTTGGGTATACAATACAAATTCGTCTTCTTCTCTGGTACAACTATATTTCAACCCAAATTTCTAAAATCAACTACAAATCTCCACCAAATTGACTAAAACTTTAGCTACAACCCCCAATCAACTTTTCAAACAAACCCATACATGATCGGATTAAATTAATTAAAAACTCAAATAAATCAAGTTATGAGTTTCAAGCTTCAAGGTCCTTCAATGGTGGATTTTTTTTTTTTTCAATAAATCTCCAAAAATCGGTATTAAAGGTACAATCTACACATCAAAGAACAATAACTAACGAATTTTAACAGTAAAACAATATTAAAAAAATCATATTTGGCATTGCGAACTCATTCATATGGAGTTTCAATATTTTTTGTTTCCAGATTTAAAATTACATCCATTATTTTTATGTGAAAATGATTAATAATCAGTTGAAAAGAAGATTATCACGGTGTAGTACTCTTGGAGGTTTATAATGGTATTTACATGATTGTGGATCTTTCAAACGGGAAGGAAATAATATCAGATGGTCAAACGAAACTAGGGATGGGTAGGCTGGTAATTAGTTTTGTTAGAAAGGTATATAATATAATAAGTTTAACAATGGGTAAAGACGGGTAAATACTTTGCTTTTAATAGGTAGCTTGTGTAATTTCCTCCAATATATGTTTAATTGGGGAATGGAATTTGGTAGCATAAAATATGATTTGCATTTGTCCAATTTTTTTGCAAAGTTTGGTTGTGGCTGTTTTAATCTCAATTTGTTATGAAGAATTGTAGTGTTGTTTAATTGGTTACACTGGATCGCACAATTGGGCCTTGAGTGTTGGCCCAGTGCTCTTTTGACATACCATTGTGTGTTATGGGCTTCACTTAAGCCTGGTCTCCCCCCTCACACCAACTGGGCTTGCAGCCAGTTGGGCCTTCCGCTTAACCAAA
>MU748920.1:5485-18120 GCA_026770625.1 Nicotiana glauca
TTTTGTAAATCATAGAGCATAGCTTAGGCTAGCTTCTTTTATCTTTACAATGGTGTAATAAGGGGATCAAAAAGCGGCAACAGCAGCAGCAACAATGAGATCACAGCTTCATGGTAATCCCAGCTACCAGACACTCCCGAACTACACTGACCTGATTCCTGTTTAGCCCAGGATATGTAGGCAATCCCTGAAGCAGGATGCGGTCAAAACTTTCAAAAATGCTTCACACGGAATATGCGAACGGGCAAAAATCCCTCATTACTGCTCACTTATCTTTGCACTGAAACTCTGCGTGTTCCCGAGCAAAGAGGGGCAACTGTGAGCACGTGATTTTTGCCCTAAGCAAATTATTCCCAAATATAAGCAAAATGATTTTTTTTAAATTTTTGTGGCAATTTTTGTTAATTGTGTGCATAATAATAATACATGAAATAGGTAGAAGTACCAGGATTTTATATGATTTTGGGAACAAAACAAAGAACATCAAAATATACATCTATTTATTTTTAATTAGAAAATACTAAAAAAATAGAAATTAATTACTTTTTCTTAATCAGAGGAAAAAAAAGGGGGGGAATAGAAAAGAAAATAAAATACAAGAGTAAAATACAAAAAATATAGAAAGGAAATAAATACAAAAATACAAAAATACAAAGAAAAGTATAATGCCAAAAAATAAAATAATACAATATAAAAAATATTGGGCTAAATACAAAAATAGGAAAAATAGTAGCCCAAAATGTATAACAATGCCCAGGCCCAAAAGAGACCAAACCCGGTCTGCCCAGGCTATGCCAAAACGACACCGTTCAGGTTTAATTAGATCTGGACCGTTGAAAGCTTTGATCAAACAGTCAGGAGTGATGGCTATCATTTAAACGAAACGGCATCATTTTCTAGAATCAATCTAAGCCGTCGATATAAATTAATCCAATGGCCACAATTAAATGACCACTTAAAAGGAACGACTACGTATATGGGGTGATTGAATCTGAGTCGTTGGTTCACTTGATCCAACGGTCTCAGATCCTCAATAGCTTTTAAATATAAACATTACATACACACTCTCATTTCACACCCTTCGTCCCCAATTTGAAACCCTAGCCGCCCTAGGTTCCTCTCCATCACCCGCCGGAAACCTACCGGCGGGGAACGCTACCAGCGCTGTTGAAGCCATCCTTAACACACGTAGCCTCCTCCATCTCCTCTTTCACCCCGTCCAATTAGTTTTCCCTGAAAAACCCTAGAAACCGTCAAATAATTCAAAAGGTGTCGCCGGAACCCTACTCCGGCGAACACCACCTTTGAACCAGAACTCATCCTTAACACCACATAGTCTCCTTTGCCTCCTCTTTCACTCCATCTAAGTAGTTTCCTTCGAATAAGCCCAGAAATTGTCGAATCTGTAAAAAAGTACCGCCAGAACCCTACTCCGGCGAATACCTTTGTCCCAAAATCACCCTATGCATCCCCAGGATACCTAGCTTCACGTCTTAAAAGTCTTTTCTACAAAAAGAGACTCGATAATTTTGCCTGAGAGCAAAAGTCCAAGAAAAAGATATCCAGAACTTCTAAGGTTCCGGATAATCAAGAAAAATAAAGAAAAGGAAAACAGAAGAAAGAAAGAAAGAAAAGAGAAATAAAACAAGGAAAGCTAAGTATTCTGAACCCTTGCTTTCTAATCCTTCTTACTTGTGAATTGCATGGCTATAATTTCTCTTCTCTGAATAAGTTCTTGGTCAAAATCGTATGTTTTGTTGTTCATAATTGTCACACTTAGAGTTTAGGGTTTCATTTGTTAAATCTAATTAGTAACTAGGTTTTCTGTTAATTAGATTCTACATCTGTTTAAATGCTCTTTTGAATCTCATTAATTGATTACTTAGATTCTGATTCGATTTTATCTGTGAAACTGACTATTATTTGGTTAATTTTGTGAATCGACTTTGACTTTGACTTCTGGGTATCTGATTAGGATAGGGGTTTAAAGGTAAATAAAGAGAAAAGGCAGGGCTAAATGGGGAAGGTTAATGGGTGTGCTGTAATAAACCTAAGGGAGTAAGGGTATAATTGGGAATCCAGTGTGGTTCACGGGTAATTAGGTAAAGGATAAAGGGTAGTCTGGGCATAACAAAAGGGCAATTGGGTGAAAATTGAAAGCAAGTGAGGGTAGTTTAGACAATTAAAGGTTATGGAATAGGATAGATGCCACTAGAACCTTCTAGAAGGGGTTCTAGTGTATTTTCAAATAAAATTAGTGTAGTTCTCTGAAAATGAATCATAAGAGGAGGGGTAGAAACTTAGAATATTTAATTCAAAATTCCCTCCCATTTTTGTTCTATAAATAGGCCCCATTAGGCCACTTTTAATAAGTTTGGAAGGTCTAATATTCTGAAAATCCTTCTAATCTCTGAAAATTCGAATTTCCTAGTTTCATCCTTAAAAAATTCTCTAAATCCTATAATATTACTGTTCCATTGATTCTGGCTCGAGTTCAAGTTAAAATTCTTCTGCATTTTGGCATTTTGTCTGTTGATCCGTGCTTATTTGATCTGGATTTGGTTGCTGAAGCTGTGTTAACAAGTTGCTGTGTGTTGCTGTGGTTATTGATCCTTATTTTTACCTAGTTTCTCATTGATCTTCTACTTCCAGGTACACTTCTAAAAACTCGAAGATGTAGTCATAAAGTGTGAAGATATGAAGTGTTCGATTGATGCCATTAGTCTATTGATTCTGCTTATTTTGTCGATGTAGAATTAGTTAGATTCATGTGTATTCATTAGGAATGAAGTATATGTATAATTGGATTGTTGGACTGTTGGACTCGAATTATTGAATTTTTTTTAAAGTAGTTTAGTTTAATCGACATATATATAATCACATGTGAAGTAGATTAGTAGAAAAACAGTTACATTAGATTAGAGATTAGAAAAATTGAAAACAAATGTTAAAATCTGTTTTGGTTGAGAGTTTTTGGATCTTCAGTTGTTACGAACCAGGAAAATGCAATGAAATTTTGAAAGTCATTTGTTAGCCTTAATTTTGTATTAACCAGTTATTAATTTGTAAAAGCATGAGTTTGTTAGAATTCGAATGCTGTTAATGGCCTTGAATTGTTTTAGACTAGTTCAGCTATAAAAACTTGCGTTAAGATCTAGTAGCAGATGTAAAATAGAAGCTTAAATATGAACGAAATTTGTACTTCAACTCGAATATGTTTTCTGTAGTTTAGTTTTAATATTTCCAATTGAACAAAAACAGTAATTCAACTCTGCATTTGAACATGTAGAATTTCAATTGATAATAATAGTAGAAATCTGTTTATAATGATAGTTAATATGTGAATAGTTTAATAACAGATGTAGTTAATTTGAATAGGTCAAAACAGTAATGATCAAATAGGAATTCAGTGTTATTGCGTTGATTAATTTCTGATAATATATAGCAGCTATGATAACATTGTAAATCCATTACTAGATTAGTGATAACATTTGTGCCTGTTCTGGATTCACGGGCCTGATTCAGGCAGAAAGGCCCAGATCCAATAGCAATAGCTTTGTTGCCTATTTGAATGAACAAATGTATATGAACTGGGCTAGAATAAGCCCCGCGCACAGTTGTGTTCTGTTCTTCACTGGCCTGAATTCAAGGCTCAAAGCACACAAAGGCCTAAATAAAATAAAAACATAAATCACAGCTAGGCAGAACTATTTGGTACTTCGATAAGACAAAAAACAGTAGTAGAAAGTGTAGTACACCTTAGGCTTGACCTCTTGAAATAAGTGAGATGAGCCTCGTTAAAGAATAAAAATGTACGGGGCCCTCTATTAATTGTTATAAAACACTTAGATTTGGAAGGACCATTTAGCGAATTTCACGGTCTTTCCCAAAGTTAACAAGACGTAGATACCTTAGGCGCGTATTTAATAAATTTTACCATCCTAATAAGGGTTCACCCTTGCGTGACCCAAATCCAAATCTCAACGAAGTCGAAATGTATTAAAAGCCACAGGCGTACTGGTACGGTGTGGCCCGAAATGCATTTTCACGACTTTGCAAGTCTTTTAAAAAAAAATATAAAGCGGAATATTAATAAATGCACATAAAAATGGAACATATAAAGAAATCAGATAAAAACAAATACAACAGTTGAGCGACCGTGCTAGAACCACGGAATTCGGGAGTGCCTAACACCTTCTCCCGGATTAACAGAATTCCTTATCCGGATTTCTAGTTCGCAGACTGTAACAGAGTCAAACTTTCCTCGGTTCGGGATTAAATCGGTGACTTGGGACACCATTATTTTCCCAACCGGCGACTCTGAAAATAAAAATAAATTAATCCCATTCCGACTGTCCTTAAATCGGAAAAACTCCTTCCTTTTATTATATCCCTTCCCGGTGTGTAGTAAATAGGCCCTAGCAGTAAAAAGGAGGTATGATAGGAAGTACGTCTCCTATGAATGAACTATAAATTTAGGAAGTGCGTTTCCTAGAGGTGAAACTTTAATGACTCAAACTAGGAAGTGTGTCTCCTATGAATGAACTATCAATTTAGGAAGTGCGTCTCCTACAGGTGAAACTTTAATTAATCAAACTAGGAAGTGCGTATCCTATGAATGAACTATCAATTTAGGAAGTGCGTCTCCTACATGTGAAACTTTAATGACTCAAACTAGGAAGTGCGTATCCTATGAATTAACTATCAATTTAGGAAGTGCGTCTCCTACAGGTGAAACTTTAATGACTCAAACTAGGAAGTACGTCTCCTATGAATGAACTATAAATTTAGGAAGTGCGTCTCCTAGAGGTGAAACTTTAATGACTCAAACTAGGAAGTGCGTCTCCTATGAATGAACTATAAATTTAGGAAGTGCGTCTCCTAGAGGTAAAACTTTAATGATTCAAACTAGGAAGTGCGTCTCCTATGGATAAACTATCAATTTAGGAAGTGCGTCTCCTACAGGTGAAACTTTAATAACTCAAACTAGGAAGTGTGTCTCCTATGAATGAACTATCAATTTAGGAAGTGCGTCTCCTACATGTGAAACTTTAATGACTCAAACTAGGAAGTGCGTCTCCTATGAATGGACTCTTAATTTAGGAAGTGCGTCTCCTACATATGAAACTTCAATGACTCAAACTAGGAAGTGCATCTCCTATGAATGGACTCTTAATTTAGTAACTGTGTCTCCTATGTGTTAAAATCAACTTAAGAAGTTCATCTTCTAGGGGTGAAATCTCAATTTAGGAAGTGCGTCACCTACCCTAAAATATAACTTGAAAAACTTAGACTAGGAAATGTGTCTCATAGGGGTGATATGTTATCTTCTCAATAGCCTTTGCGTAAGCAGAACTGGGGCATTACACCTAAAAATTTCAAGCTTCCAAGCTTTGATATGAACATAGCCTTCCTCCCTGTTTCAGACAAAGAAAACTTGTGAGTTTAAACATGGTGATTGGTTTGTGGCCTTGACTTTGAGGTGATTGGTCCTTCACTTGCCATGATAACTTTGATTTCACCTTGAAAGACATCGCTTTCTTATTGACTAACCAATTTCTCTGCCACCTTTATCACTGAAAATACCTTTTCTCCGTCCAGACCCAATATAATCTATTTGTTGCATGGCTCATGAACTGGAATCTACCCAACCTTTGTGTCTCACATGAATCCCAAAGCATGTTGATTGTTACTAGCTCAGTGTGCTTGTTGTTCTTTTCGGACTTATGACGATTTGATGTGCTAACCGAATCCCGTTTTGTGCAATTGGAAAGCTGGTGGCAAATTTTGAAGTCATTTCTCACTTGTTCTGATTAAACAGACTCAAGAAGAATAAGTGAACAAGGAAAAAGGAACAATGGAAAAGATAATTCCTAACAAGAAAACTATAAAGTAAAAACCTATCAGATGTGGATACCAACTCTAATGACCACGACATGCACTTGTGGCCTATTCTGTTAAGCAGGTCTGATGTTCAGCTCTTGTTGTACCTTTTTGCCCTAAAATTGGGCTTCGATGCTCCGATTATCCAATCTGATTCACAATCCTTATTCGACTTGTAGTGCCCTGAAGGGTTTTCACCATCAAGCCACTCCCATTTTGTTCTTTCTTTCAACTTACCATCGCCTTGTGGTGCCTGTGAAGGTTTTTACCGATAAGACTCTCTCATTTTTGTTTTCCATCTTCCTCATTTGGACCGGAGTGTTGCCCCTGATATGAATCATCTTTACTTACTTGACTTGGCTTCTTTTAAAGACCGATCAGAAGGTCTTTCTTTGGACCTTAATGTGGGTTTTTGGATGGGGTTAGAAAGAAAGGGCATTAAAGGCTCAAAATAATTCAAATGGGTTCAAAATCACAACTTTCGGAATCAGATTTCTCACAACAACCACAACTTCTGCCCCAGTTTCTTTGCTTGGGGACTTTTGGATTTTTATTTTGATGAAACCGAACTGTGAGGCTGCATACTTATCTTAAAAGGAATCAGGTCAAACATAGTTCACACCATATGAATTACTTTGTTTTTGTGATTTTTCTTTTCTTTTCCTTCCATCTTTCTCTTTTTTTCCTTTTGTTGTTTTTCTTCTTTACTTATCTTTCACACTTGTGTTTCTAATCTATGCTGCTGATTCCGAAAGAGGGGTATGAAAGAAAATAAATAAGGCTCAAAGGGGTAATGAAGGATAAAGCGTTTAGATAGCAGAACAAAATACCTTTGTCATTCCAATCTGCAAAACATGCCAAGCGCAAACAACACAATTAAACAAACCATTTGTAACATCTTCTAATTATGCTAGATTTGATATCCATATCCACACATTTGCTTTTTGTCAATTTTAAGTACCGTTGGACAACACTCTTCATTACCACGAACGGCCCCTGCCAATTTGGGGCAACCCTGCCATTAGCTTCAATCTGATGCAGCATGATGTATTTCCATAGTATTGCTTTATGTACTATCTGCCCCAGTTTCTCATGGTTCGGACTTCAAATGATCTCAAAGTGTCCAAATCTGTTCTATTTCTCTCAAGTGCCCCTGTCATCTTCAAAATTGTTTCAATGCTTCATGACTAAACAGACTTTTAATACCAGGTTGAGAATTACGTGTGCATGTCATGTCACTAGAGTTGACAGGAAAAGGACTGTAAGAGAAGAAGAGAACTTAAACAGAGATGACTAGGAATAGCAGAAAACAGAGAATTGTATTAGACTGATGGTGAAAGAATTTGGACAACAAAACAAGCACAATAAACAATCCTAGAACAAACCTTGACAATACTAAACGAGTTACTACGATTAAATAAACCAGGCAAAATAAGAGGATAGAATGGTTTGAGTCACAAGACAATTCCGAATTACAACCCTAAAAAAAACCCGGACAACAGAAATGACAACAAAATAAACCACCAAAACTCCTCTCCGGCTGACCAAGAAATGAAACGTCTTTCCAATTACCAGGCTCTGTATCTTAGCCACTGAGTTCAACATCAACATTGCGGACTTCAACATTATCAACTTTACCCAACAAGTTTCCAAGAGGATTTGCATGCTCTCTATCATTGTCATTGACCATAATTACCTTTTCTTGAATCATTCTTTCTATTTCCCTTTTTAAAGAACGACAATCTTCAATGGTATGCCCCTGGACATTAGAGTGGTACATGCATCGTACAATAGGGTCAAAGCCTTTTGAATATGGGTCTGGAGTATAGCCGAGGAGCGGCTCAATCAGGCCAGAATGCTTTAAATTTTCAAATAAGCTTGTGTAGGACTCCCCAATTGGCGTGAAACTATTGCTTTGTCTTTTGTTCCCTTCTATACCCCTGGCTTGGATGTGGGTTATAAGGTACTTGAAAATTTTACGGAGGCTGGTGGAGATTTTGTGATGCTTGTGCTCGCTTTCTTGGGTGATTTGATGGCTGGACAACATACTGGGGTGGATCAACAGCGTATGGTAGGCTCTGAGGTGGATAGTAATGCTCAGGGGAGTCATGGAAAACCTGATGAAGCTGCACATACCTTCGAGGTGTTCTCCTAGGACCTCTTCTCGATCGTGATGTCATCATGATTTCTTCATCCCTCTCATTCGTGTCACCAGATTCAATTTGGACAGCCTGAGCTGCAGCTTTGAGAGCTGCTTGACTTATAATTCTGCCTGTCTTAAGGCTATTCTCTACCATTTCTCTCATTTTTGATTGCTTCCAAGAAGGATTTACCAACTGTGGACATCATGTTTTGAAAGTAATCCGGCTCTTGAGCCTGAAGGACGACAGTGATTAACTCGTGATCATCCATGGGTGGCTTAGCTCGAGCTGCTTGCTCTCTCAATTTAATGGCATATTCCCTGAAACTTTCACTTGGTTTCTTCTTCAGGTTTGAAAGGGAATTGCGGTCTGGGGCAATGTCGATGTTGTATTGGAACTGTTTGATAAAGGCACGTGCCATGGCATTCCAGACGTACCAGCGAGATGTGTCTTGATCCAAAAACCATTCAGATGCTACTTCCATAAGGCTTTCCCCAAAATAAGCTATTAGTAATTCTTCATTTCTTCCCACACCTCTTAGTTAATTGCAATACCTTTTCAAGTGGGCTATGGGGTCTCCATGTCCATCATACTTTTTAAATTTGGGAATCTTGAAACCAGGCGGCAAGTGGACATCGGGGAACCTACATAGATCTTTGAAGGCAACACTCTTTTGACCTGCAAACACTTGCACATTTTTCAACCGTTGTTCTAAGCTTTTCACTCTTAGGGTCATTTCTTCCTGTACCATCTCTTGGGCAGACTTCTCAATGTTTGCAGGAAGATCAAACAAGTACGAGTGGTACTGCTCTTGCTGGGTAGCAAATTGTGACTCATGACAAGGCCGTCCTTGGCCGTTGGCCCATGCTTGATGCATTTTGGTCATTTGCTGCTTCAGTATTCTATTTTTCTCAATCACATTAGACTCTTGTTGAAACCTTTGACCCTGAGACTCTTGAGCACTTGTGACAGTTTCGATGTCAGTTATCATTTTTCCTTGGATCTCGTATTGTCCGCTTACCACAAACCGACCATCTCAACTTTCTTCACAATTCAAAACAAGACATGTTAGAATGGACTCAGTCAGTCCTTATTATTATCAACATTTTTTCACTTTTGTTTTTTTTTTCATTTTTTTTCCTTCAAATTTTCCATAAAAGAGAAATGTGTTTATTATAACAACACATTTTATTACAAAATTAACGTACTTTAAAAGACTCTAACATCAAAATGGCAATACAGCCTAAAAATAGACTAATAGACTGTGACTGCCAAATACATTTTTTTTTTTTAAATCTTCACTGTTTCTCAAAAATTTCATAAAAATATCCAATTTTGTGAATATGGCCTTTCAGCACTTCAAAGAAAATTTAAAGGCTGTGTTTGCTAACCGGCCAAAAATTTTGAGAAATGACCAAAGGCGGTTATTCTCGCAAAAACGGCCTTCCGGCGTCCTGTTGGGGACATTCGACTATTTTGGACAAGAATGTCATCACCTTTCTATGGCAAAACTGTGATATTTATTTACCCCTAATTTTTCAGAATAGTTGAACCCGATATGGGTTGCCTACGTATCCCACATCCGGTGAGAATCAAACTTACGTAGTTCTGCCCAACAAAACAAACTATTTTTGAAAACAAGACTCTTTTTTTTTATTGGTAAATAAAACAAGACTCCTTTTTTTTTCCTTTTTCAGTAGCAAAAAAAAAAAATTGAAAAGAACTCCCTTCAATTTTTGACGCTCTTCCTTCATTTTTTGCTCATATCTTTCAAGTTGGTAGATAACTAAAATATAATATACAAATCAAAAGGAAAAATGGTGAAAGAAAAATAATGAAAATATTGGTTAAGAAAAGAATGAACCTTTTATAGATGAATATCTTCTTCAATACATATGGAGCAAAAAACCTTCAGATTTAATGTGCAAACGAACCACAATCAAAGGCAACGAGCGGAAATGTCACGACCCAAAATCCACTAAGGGTCGTGGTGCGCGCGCCGGACACCTCTGTCAGGCTAGCCAACTAACTTATCAATTAATTCCTCTTTTAATACTTTTAAAAATCTAAGGTTTTTCCTTCCATTTTTATAAATGAAAGTTCACTACTAGAACTCAAATTTAAATAATAACAGTTAGTACAAATCCGTTGAAAAACCATCCCAGAAACCCGGTGTCACAAGTACATGAGCAACTACTAATAAGAGAAATAAAATACCACAACCGTCCGGAATACAGTGGACGGAAAGTAAATATAGTACACTGAAAGGGACTACCCTAGCTGCGGTCGCCTCAAATGATGCAGCTCACCTAGTCCCAGAGTTATCCATGCTGCTACGCCCAGTAGGCTGCTAGAAGTACATGTACCTGTGTAACAAAAATGCACAGAAGTGTAGTATGAGTACGTAATCAACATGTACTCAGTGAGTATCCCGCCTAATCCCGAAGGCGTAGAGACGAGATGGACAACTTCGACACTCACTAGAGGTCAATTAACAATATTCTATAAGTGTGAGGTTAATCATGGATTTGTATAGAAGTTCTGATTGTGAAGCCAGAAAAATAGGTAAACACCTTCAACAATAAATCAAGGGCTTCCAAAGTTTGTTCTTTATTATCTTATCAGTTTATATCAAGCCACGTAGGGCCAATTCCGCATTTAAAATTTTCAAGTAACAGATAAACACGCGCAAATCATGCCGAGGTCGACGACCCGCTCCAACAGAAATGTAAATTGTGCACTGCCGAGGGTCGAGCATCACGAACCATAGATGCATCTATTTTCACCGAGGTGTTCGGCCCGTTCCATAAATAAACTCATATCCTGCTCGCGAATCATCCATGCGACGCAGACACACATAAAATACATGCTCAAATAGGAAATCAAGAGCTTATCGGGGATAATCGACCAAATAGACAAATTTCTCTTTTTAATATCTCAGGGAAAATTTAATATTAAATCTCTTTTTAAATTCCTTTACCAATTCAAGGTGATTTAAACTATTCAAATTATCAATAGGTTCACAGTAATCCAAGTATAACATGTTTTTGGGTCCTAACTACCTGGACAATAGCATAATAGTAGCTACACACGGACTCTCGTCACCTCGTGCATACGTAGCCCCCACAAATAGGAGCACATAATCAATTACTTCACCTATGGGGTAAATTCCCCCTCACAAGATTAGAAAGGAGACTCACCTCGCTCCGAAGATCCACAACCGGCATTTTACAATCTTCCGAAGACTTGCACCAATGCACAATGCTCCAAAACTAGCCAACGATAATATAAATTCATTAATATATGCTCAATTATACTTTACAACCCAATTCATAACCCTGAACGAAAAGTTGACCAAAATGCCCTCGGGCCCACGTGCCCGGAAATCCGAAATTTCTCGAAGATAAAGGTTACCCATGACCTTAGGAACTCAAATATATGGTTTTCTCTTAATTCCATACTCAAAAACGTGACTAAATTTCAAGAATATAATTCTCTAGGTTTCCCACCAAAATTCCAATTTTTATACTAATTTTCATGCCTAAATCCATGGTATAGTCTTGTATTTAACTTGGAAATGAATAAGAGTAACTTATCTTAATCTTGATGATGAAATCCCTCCTCGAAGCTCTCCAAAAATCGCCCCCAAGCCATGCAAAATGGGTGAAATGAACCAAAAATCCCGATTTAAAACAAGCCCCTGCCTCCAGTCATTTCTGCTTTTGCGGAATTATAGCCGCTTATGCGGCTCCGCTTTTGCGGTCATCAGGCCGCTTCTGCGACTTCCCTGGCTTAGCCCCCTTTTCGCTTCTACGATCATACCACCGCAGATGTGGTTCCGCTTTTGCGGAGCCTTGACCGCATCTGCGGTCCTTCCCACAGCCCTCTCTTCCGCTTCTGCGTCTTCTTCTCCGCTTCTGCGGGGCCGCTTCTGCTGTCCCATTTCCGCAGAAGCGGAAATACCAGATACCAGCTGCCTCAACACTTCTTCAAAATCAATTTTTGATCCGTTAGCCACCCGGGACCCCAACCAATTCCAAAACACATTACGGACTTGCTTGAGGCTTCAAATCACATCAAACAACGCTAAAATTATCAATCGACCTCCAATCCAAGCTTAATGAACTTTGAAATTTCAAACTTCTATTTTCGGTGTTTATACCTATCAAATCACGCCCGACTGACTTCAAATTTTGCACACAAGTCACATTTGACATTTCGGACCTACTCCAACTTTCGGAATAGGATTCCGACCCCGATATCAAAGAGTTAACCTCCGGTCAAACTTCTCAAAACCTACAAATTCTAACTTTAGCCAAAGGGCTTCAAAATGACCTACGGACCTCCGAATTCACTTCCGATCGCGCACCCAACTCCAGAATCACCATACGGATCTATTCACAAACTCGAAATCCCAAACGGACATCGATAACACTGAAATGCACTTCAAGCCAAACTTAAGAAATTCCTTCTAAAATGCTAACTTCCACAATAGGCGCCAAAACGCTCCCGGGTTATCCAAACCCCAATCCGGGCATACGCCCAAGTCCGAAATTATCATACGAACCTGCTGGAACCTTCAGATCCTGATTCCGAGGTTGTTTACTCAAA
>MU748920.1:18824-29433 GCA_026770625.1 Nicotiana glauca
TTTTTTTTTTTGAAAGAAAGAAACAAGAAGAAATAATGAAACTAGTAGAAATTTCCTTTAGCATAGAAGAAGAAAATTTGTTATCTCTATTCTCCCCTTCTCAAATTTTCTCTTCTATTTATAGCAAAATTTTCGAAATTTTTCAGTTTTTCTAAAAAAAAATATTTTATTATTTTTTAATTAAAAGAAATCCCACTTACAAATTGCTTTTATTTTTTTAATAAAAAGAAATCCCACCTTTCTTTACTTTTATTTTTTAAATTTCAACTTTAATTAATTTTATCTTATTTATAATTCTACTTTTTAAAAGATAATTCCACTTATTTAACTTTTCTTAAAAAAAACAATCCACTTTATTTTGCTTTTCTTTTAAAAATGCTACTTTATTTTACTTTAATTTTTTTTTTAATTTTCAGATACCCTTATATTTATTTTTTAATTCCAATTTTCTTTTACTTTTTTTTAAAAAAAATTCACAAAACTTTATTTTATTTTTTAATTTTCTACTTTTTTTTACTTTTTAAAAGAGAATTCCACCTACTTTTACTTTTATATATTTTTTTATTCAAAACTTTTCTTTTTCTTAATTTTTAAATTACTCCCGAAAATTAAAAAAATTTATATTTTTCGGATTTTTTTATTTTTTTAAAATAAAAATAAAATAATATTAATAGTAATAATTTACCTTTTAAAATTTTGTATTTTTATCCTATAATAAAAAGTTTAACAAATTTAAACTAATTGTAGGTTAAAACCCCCTACAATATTTACATAGATGAAGTGATAAAAAATTAAATATTGTCAAAAATTAGGTGCTCACAAGTGTTTGATGAAATGCTTAAATGAGGTGAACCCAGAGATATCTTCCTAATTATGGTTCTAAATAGATTGAAGTTGCTAGAATTTTCAGAAGATTGCAGTAATGTAAAGAAAGCTCAAGAAAGGTATGTTGGATAAACTTCTATCTTAGAATTGCTCATTATGAATTGACTATTCCGAATAAGCTTTGTGCCAAAAGAGATATGTTTAATATGTGTTCTGAATTCTCTTATCATGTTATGTTATCCTTCGGAAATATGTTCAAAGTACGGGTTGCATATTAAAATGTTATGACTTCTAGCTGTGTTCCAAATGAAAGCTATTACGCTAAGTTGTGTAAGAAATCTCAATGTGCTTAAGGCTCTTAACTGTCCATATATGGTACTTAATTTGTGATTTTCGAAAAATTCTATATGTTGATGTTTATGATGATGATCCTTGAAAGTAAATAAATGAAAGTGTGGAATATGAAATACGGCCATTGTGCCATAAAAGAAGAATCATATGTATGGCCAAGCATAAAATAATAATGTTGTAAGTAGTTGAAAGTACTAATGAAGTGATATATGGTGTGAAAGGTTATGAGATAAACGTATTTGTACTTTTGTTTCCAATGTGTTGTAAGCTCCTACGTCCTCATGAGTAGAGGCTATAGTTTCCTAAATATTTTAAATATTATTAAGATTTTTTCAGAAGGGAAACTCAATGCTCTTATTATTGATAACCTATGATGATGCTTGAAAGTGAAAAAAGCGAGTATGAGATATGATAAATGTGGCCATCGTGCCAAGAATGAGAATTACATTTGTGGCCAATAGTGTCAACGGAATGAAAGAATGTGTAAAAGATTGTGAAATGAGTTTTGAATCATTTATATAATAAATGTTATTAATGTACTATGACAATCCATGGAAAGTACAAGTAAGTGATAGTATGAACATGAAATGTGGCTACATTATCAAAATGACACTTATGAGGCATTGTATATTCCAATGGTTTCAATCATAGTATGTATGCTTCTAAAATAATAAACGCAAATGACTTTGCTATTAATTCCCCAAGAATCATGAACTTAGATAATGACCTCAAGATGAGAAGTGAGTGAATAATGAGATGAAAGGGAGATGTCTTATGCTAAATGATGATGAACCTTAAGAAAAGAAATTGGTCTCATGTGCCATTGAAATCTGCTTATTGATTCTCCATGCATGTGCTAATGTAATGATATGTGTTTTCCATGATGAGAATGAACATGAAGTATCTCAATGATCCGGGAACGTACGACCTTAAATGTAATGTTAATCATGTCGCTTTGAGTTTATATACGGTCATGTGAATAATGATGTGTTATAAACCATATGGACGGGCTATGAAATGCATAGGTGTATAATATAATATTTGAATCTTATGGAACGGCTATGAAACACAAGGTGTATTGTATATGTGAAATTATGGACGGTATATGAAACACAAAGGTGTATAATATGTGATCCTATGGACGGTCTATGGAACACATAGGTGTATTGTATATGTGATCCAATGGATGGCCTATGAAATGCATAGGTTTATAATATGTTATCTTATGGGCGGTCTATGAAACAAATATGTGTATTGTATATGTGATCCTATGGACGATCTACAAAACGCATCGATGTATAATATGTGATCCTATGGACGGTCTATAAAATGCATAGGTATATTGTATATGTGATCCTATGGACGGTCTATGAAACACATATATACATGGTATGGATGAATACGTGTATAGTAAGAGAGGGTTACGGACGGTCTGATAAGACACACAACCAATATGAACAATAGATGCCACTTCCATTGCCCTTGTTTGTACATGTTGTTACTGTTACATTATACTTTGTATCCCACGCATGATTCATATGGCTCAATTGATCACAAAAAAAAAAGTTCAGATTGATGTAAGCATAATAAGACTTAAAATATGATTCTATGGGACGTTTCGTAGTTTCTTGATGTACTTTATTTGCCTCTTATTTGAGTTATCATATTTTCATATGCTATACTGTCAACCTTACTTATGAGTACTATTTCATATGTACTCACGTCCCTTTTTCTGTGAGTGCTGCATCTATTAATTGATGCAGGTATACTTCTACTGGATGATATGGATCTTTGATAAGGATCTTCTTCGCTACTCAGCTTATGGTGAGCCCGCTACAATTCTAATGGGTGTTTGAGTCTAGTTCGTTTTATGTACTTAGGTATCTATTGTCAGTGAAGATCCATGTACACAGTGGGTCATGTAATTAAAGTTTTGAGTTTTGTCATGTATTTATGTTCACAGTATTTACAGGTATTTATAAAGTTGTGTACTTATAATGAGAAAGAATTTTAGGCCATTGAGCCAAATGTATTCAATTTGAAAGTCAAGATCTAATTATGTTATGGTAAATCATGCATGAGTAAATATGAGAGGTTGATGCAAAGTAGGCTTGCTCGACTGGATTTACTCGGTTGAGCGTCGGTTACGCTCCCCGAGGTCGGGGCGTGACACGAATGCATAAGTTGCATGAAATTTTTGAAGTCTGATCTTTTCATTTTTGTTGACAATCCTAGATTTGGCAAGTGCACCTATTTCTGCATTTTCTTCTCTCACAATGTGGGTGATAGACCATTTCATGAACTGCGCGAGCAGAGTCATGATTTTTATTACATATTGTTGCATGCATTATTCTTTCGTGTCGAAGATCTTGTATACCAGATTTACTACAAATTGGTAATTACATTTGATTTCAATGACCTCATATTCTAATCCTTGGGCCAGTTGACTGCAATCAAAGACGCATACTCGGCTTAATTGTTAGTCAATGGAACAACTCTTATGGCATGACTTAGGATTTCTTCCGAGGGCGTAATTAGTACAACTCTGATCCCGGACCCTTTTTCAGTGGAATCTCCATCCGTGAACAAGGTCCAAACACCTGATGTCATTTTCGACACCATCACCGCTTCTTTGGTGGCCAAAGGCAACATTCCAGGACTGAAATTGGCCAGGAGTCAGCCAAAACTTGTGATTTGATCACATTACTTGGTTTATACTCTTTGTCAAATTCACTAATTTAGACCGCCCATCTGGCCAGTCTACTGATAATTCAGGTTTGTGAAGGATATGCCACAGGGGAAAAGTTGTCACTATGGCTATTGGGTGGCATTTAAAATAAGGCCTAAGCTTTTGAGCGACGACTACGAGAGCTAAGGCTAATTTTTTGAGATATGGGTAGCGAGTTTCTGCTTTCGTTAAAATTCTACTAACATAATAAATAGGAGATTTCGTACCTTGGTCTTTGCTGACTAAAATGGCACTTACCGCTACCTCCAAGACCACTATTTGAGTATCTTTAGTGAGCCTATAGATGGAGACCCTACTCCCGATTTAGACATGAAAATAGGCCATTCTGGACCTTTTACTCATGGAACGAGAAGACCGATGCCACTAATTGTTCGTATTTCTTCGGTTTTGATAGTAACAGAGGGATCGATAAATACTTTTCAAATATTTCACGGCCTGCTGACATTTCGGAGTCCATTCAAAGTTATTCTTCTTTTTTAGAAGTGAGAAGAAGTGATGACATTATTTTGAAGACCGGAAATGAACCTGCTTAAAGTGGTCAGTCTTCCCGTTAGCCTCCGAACCTGTTTCCCATTTAATAGCTGGTCGAGAATGTCCTTGATTTTATCGGGATTGACTTTGATCCCCCTTTATGACACTAGGAAATTGAAGAATTTACCGGAACTGACTCTGATGCACACTTGGAGGTGTTTCATATGATCACATGCACTTAAAGACTTAACCAGCATATTATCTATGTAAACTTTCATTTTTTTCCTAATTGCTTTTCGAATATTTTGCTAACAAGCCTCCGGTAAGTGGCTCCGGCCTTCTTAAGCCCGAAGGGCATCACATTGTAATAATATGTGCCAAAGTTTATTATGAACAAAGTCTTTTCCTGATCCTTTGGCTTCATTTTTATTTAGTTGTACCCGGAATTGGCATCGATGAAAATCATCAACTCGTGCCCGGTTGTTGCATCAATCATTTTATCAATGTTTGACAATGGAAATGAGTCTTTTGGGCATGCCCCATTCAGATCCTTATAATCTACACACATGCAAAATTTATTATTGTTTTTAGAAACACTAGTACGTTAGCTAGCCGATTGGGATACTTTACCTCCCGGATTGAATCGATATCAAGCAATCGAGTTACCTATTCTTTGACAAACCTATTTCTGACCGAGATAATAGGGCATTTTTTCTAGCTTACCAGAGCGATGTCAAGATCCGGGCTTAACTTGTGCACGTATACTTCTAGCAGGATATATGTCATATCCGCATGCAAACATGCAAAACAATCAACATTAAATTTAATTTTTTTATATATCCTGACCTGAGTTTGGGGTTTAATCATGTCGCCAAGTAAAACTTCCTCTGCAAGAACTTTTCGAACAATGCGACTTGTTTGAGTTCTTTCGATGTCGATTTGTTGCGTCGGTTTCTTCTCGTGCTTGAAAATATCTTGGTACCTAATAGGATTTCGACGACTCCTCCCCTTTGTTGACTTCATTTGGATTGGGACCGGGTGCTGGTTCCTATAATTGCTATTCCGCATGCTCCTTCCCTTTACTATTGGAAACCGAGATTGCATTTATCTCCCTTGCCGCTGGTTGATCTCCTCTTATTTGTTTAATTCCCTCTTGAGTTAGGAATTTTATAAATTGATGGTATGTTGACGGCATGACCTTTATCTCGTGTAGCTAGGGTCCTCCAAGAATAATGTTGTAGCTCATGTCGCCGTCTACTACTTCAAACAGGGTCGTCTTCATAACCCCTTCGGCGTTAGGGAGCAAGATCTGCCCTTAGGTTTTCACACTTGCTAAATTGAACCTGGCGAGTTGCTTTGTCGCCGGAATGATGCTTCCGATTAGTTTGGCTTGTTATAGCACCCTCTATTGGGTAATATTGGTTGAATGACCTGGGTCCACCAAAATAAATTTAATTTTAAAGTCTAAATCATTAAGAAAATTTTCGGGCATCGTTGTGCAGCAGTAGGAGTCCAACTGTGTCCTCCTCCGTGAATGTGATTTTGTCCTCGGTGACTTTTTGGAGTCTCTTGATATAGGTCACCGATACCTTTGTCTTTTTTGCAGCTGAAATGGTTACACCATTAATCTCGTTCCCCTCAAAAATTATATTGATTTTTAGATGAGGAGGGTCTTCTCCTCTCTTCGAGGGTTTCGCATTATCCCAGTTGTGGCTGTAGTTATTTTTAGCCCGGCCACTTAGGAACTCTTTGAGATGACATTTTTCAGCAATTTCGCCACATTCTCACGCAGATGTCGGCACTCCCCAGTATGGTGGATGTTACTCCCATGACTCACACCAAAGATTAGGATCCCTCTGATTGGGATCAGATCTTATCGGCCTTGAGAACCGTGCTTCGTTAATATTCCTCATTGCCGATACCAATTCCACCGCACTGACATTGAATTTATATTTTGACAATTTGGGGTAGGTGGACTCCCGGGAGCCTGATACCTCTTTATGTTGCAACGAAGTGTTATTCCAGCCACAATCAACTCTCTTATCAGTAGTGAACCTGTCCGCCAACTGGAAACCTCCACTGCGTCCTTTGGCCCCTTCATAAGGCAAAAACTGGCCTTTAGAAGATCGATCGATCTCTATCGAAGTCATCCTTCAATTTTTCCTTATTCTTCACTCAGTCCCGACCTTTGGTTGAAGCCGGGAAACCGAGGTGGTCATCCTCTATTCTTATCTTTGATTCGTAGCAGTTGTGGATATCTTCCCATGTTTCTCCTTCGAACTCGACCAGACTTTCTTTCAATTTTCGAGAAGCGTCAGAGCTCCTCGGGTTCAGCCCCTTAGTAAATGCCTCAGTTGCCCATTCATCTAGCACGTCCGGTAGCAGTATTTTTTCTTTCTGGAATTTAGTCACAAACTCTCGCAGCAATTCGGACTCTACTTGCAAATTCTGAATATATCGGCCTTTTGAGCCCGCACCTTCGCGGCCCCGGTATGGGCCTTAATAAAAGAATCCGTGAACATTTATAGAAGAATCCGCGAGCATCTCTATGGAATCTATAGAGTGCTCAGGTAGAAGTGAATACCATGTCAGGGCTTCCTTCGTGAGGGTCTCCCCGAACTTTTTCAGCAAGATTGACTTAATCTCGTACGGAGCTAACTCGTTTCCTTTCACCTACATTGTGCAGGTGGTGATGTGCTCCTGAGGATCCGAAGTCTCGTCATATTTTGGCATGTCCGGAATTTTGAATCGCTTTGGGATTAACTCCGGCGTCACGCTCGATTTGAATGGCAACTAGGTGTACTCTTTGAGTCCGGTCCCCTCAACACTGGCGATACGCCTAGGATTTCGTCCATTCGGGTGTTTATTTCCCTTATAAATCGCATGAGTTCGATTTTAAAGGGATCATTTTCGTTATGTTACCAGATTCGCTATCGTTCTCCTCCCTCTCCCCTCCCGGCCCAATCAAAGATGACCTCACCCCTTGAGGTGCGTTATCAATCCTTTGTGTTGTTTGATTTGCGGGAGCACCGGAAAGAACTAACCTCTTCCATTCGCGTTGTTGGAAGCACCCAAAAAATGCTTGCCTCAACTCTGTCATGGTCTGGTCTTGTCGCGAGAGATGGCCCGTAATACCTTTTTTTTGTTCCCTTAATATTCTCACCGTTTCCACAACGTACTCGTCCTCAGCATCATCAGGAGTTATCTCCCGAACGTGCCGTGGATATTGCTCGCCATGGAACGACGTGGCTATATCCTCCTTGTTGCGGTATCAGTGATCGAATCTTCGATTGGATCTACTTAATTTTTCTCTTATATTAGTTTCTACGTTTTTTCTTAGAAGAATAATTGGGAAAATGTCAAAATTATACCCATCTATTATTGTTTACCCGTAAAACGGTACAGTATAATTTATAACATGATTTATAGACAAAGCTAATCGATTTGATCCCAAAATAATAAATAAATTAAATAAAATGCAAGACTTAGCGTTGAAATCGAGATAAGACAGCAGATAGCTTGGTTCCCGGATAGAGCTTCCAAAGGCAGTAATAAGAATATTAATAGACAAGAAATAAAGTTTTATTGAGCTTTTGAATAATATACAACATAAGTTTGTTAGAAAATCCATGTCATTTATAATGGATGTTGAAGTCACTATTTATAGTTGCACCTAGGGAACAAGCATGTCTTAAATGATAATTTAGGGGGCCATTGATGAATGTGTAACGGCAGACTATGCATGCCAAAATTCTCTATAAGGAATTATGTATTTAATACTGAAAAATATTCCTCGTTGAGTGTCATCGGGTGGCAAACATTCGTTTGTCTTCATTAGCAATATTCCCTTCGGGGTCTTCCCGATGCCAACCGAAGCTGTTGTCTCCGATTTCCATCTTTAGCTACGGCGTATTTCGTAGCTATATATGCATAATGTTGTAGTGTCTGGATCCACGTATCGCTCTATTATTTGAGTATATAATACGAACATATTTTACCCTATATAATTATTGAAAATATTTTAAAAATTACAGGTAAATGTATTTTCGGGTTACTCATATGCCTAATGTATGCAAATCATTTCATATTTGTCGTGATTCAAACGGAACTCCAGCATGGACCGGAAAGCGTTGAACCCAATCAACATCTTGACACGATGATTCACATGCCAAAATATTTCGGAAAGTAGTTTGATTAAAATAAAAATTGTGAAATATTTTTGGGAAGGTAAAGTAGGAACGCAGCTTACTTTTTCGACGCATTTGACTTTCGATCTTTCAGCATCCCAAAGGGAGATAGTTTTCCATTGGACGATCTATTGTCAAACAGTGAAAATAAAGACGATTGTTCTCCTATATGTCCGCCTAGTAGGTAATTAGTTAGATTTTAATTACACATCTTTGACATGATAAAACACGCAATTAAAACTTCATACTACACTAGTCCATAATGTACAATCCAACCTGGCCTAGAGTAGTTTCTATGCCTTTACCCTTTTTTGAGTCAACTACTTTGGTTTGATTATTTAGGACGAAAATCATTTACACCCCTTAATTTTGCTTTAAAAATCAAATTCCCTCCTCAACTTTGAACAATTATTATTCTCCCTCATTTATCCTATACAATATCTATTTTGCCCTTGTCATTTTTAATTCCCTCCTCTATGTAATTCTTTTGTTATATGCCACTTATTTTTTATGATTTTACCTATAATTTGAATTGTATTATATCTTATTATACATTATACTTTGAATTTATTAAAATTATAAATAGAATAGTCTTTTTATAAGTTTGTCACAAAAATATACCATATTTTATGACTTTTATTTTAATATAATGCGCATTAAATATATATTTATGTTACATTTTTCAGTGGTAAATAAATAATCTTTAATGAGTTTATTATAAAGTTTACCTTTACTTTTAATAATTATAACCTTTTATATTACACAGATTGAGTATATGTTTATAAGGTTCTAAACCATCTTTTATTCTCAATTGTGTAAATAGATTTTTGAAATTTAATGACATTAATAAAATTACGTATATGAGCAAATTATTCTATTTTAATTGTGCATCTTTTTATTATTTAATTTCGTTACAATTAAATGCTTAGTTACCATTTTTATTTTATTTTTCATTTTGAACATGAGATTTTATTATTGTATGGGTAAGTTCATAATATAAATGTTATAAACGAAAAAAAATATCATGACACTAAAAGGGTAAAAACTAAAAAATAAAAAAAATAGAAAGAGATAAATGCCGATAATATAGAGGGTAAAATAAGTATTTTAAAATGTCAATTGAAAAATGGGAGGGAGAATAACAATTGTTCAAAGTAGATGAGGGAGTTTAAATTAGGATAAACTTCGGAGGTGTAAATGATTTTCATCCGATTATTTACTAAATATATTTGGGCAAAAGTAAAAATGTGTACCTGGTCCTCAAATTTATTTCAATGGTAAATAAAATGTTGGTCATTTCAGAGGCCAGTTATTACAAATATAATAGGCTAGTTCTTGTATCTTTTTTTCCAAAATCATTTGAGCTGTACTGTAGTCAGAAACAAACCTCAGCTTATTTAATTGTCTAAACCTGGTTCAAGAATTGAAAATATTCTTAACCACTGATAAGATTGAATGTTTATCCGAAAGGTTGTGAATTCGAGTCTCCCAAGAGCAAGGTGAGAAGTTCTTGGGGGAAGGATGCCGATGGTCTATTTGGAAACAGTCTCTCTACCCCAGGGTAGGGGTAAGGTCTGCGTACACACTACCCTCTCCAAACGCCACTAAGTGGGATTATACTGGGACTCTCCACAACCTCTCCACATTATAAATTAGGATAATTTGCTCTATTATTATGAGCTAAAGTAAACTTTAGTAATATGATTAATCAAAGATTGATTAGCACACTGACAGTCTGACACGAGTCTATGGTTAGATCATCATTATTGAGACTCTAAATGGATATTGTAATATGAAGTCATTAAAAACTGCATGTCTGCATCTTGTAATTTGTAAGTCCATACCAACTTTAATATACAAATTATAGATTATTATAGAGCACCTTCATTAATATATTAATCACACGGATTGCTCAGTGATTTCTGTGAATAGATACATTGCTATAAATCATACTACCTCTTTTAGCTAGTGTACAAGAAAATGAAAAGAATATCAATAACCACGCCCTCACCCCCCCCCCCCCCCC
>MU748921.1:0-35247 GCA_026770625.1 Nicotiana glauca
TCAAAGGCGCAAGCCACGTGTCTGCTTGCCCAGATTTTCTTAGGAGGCTGCTATCTCGAGGGACTTCAATGGTAATACTCCTCATATTGGAACTCCTACTCGAGGAAACTACCTCAATATGGTGGATTATGGGAGGAGTAATTGTTGAAGGAGGAATAGCAGAAGAGGGAATGGAAGTAACAGATGAGGGAGGTAAAGGAACAATTACAGGAACTGTAGAAGTAGACAAGGTAACTTCATCTAAAACCGGACCTAAAGGACCACTACTAAAACCACTTATAAAAAATTAATTTATAGACTCAACAGTATCAGAGAGGGCAGAGATGTCATCATTAGGAATAACCACAGGATAGATGACAAGTTCGGAAAGAGGCAGGTCTGGAGAGGTGTTAATCTCGTCATCAGAGACGATTCGTCTCCTGACTCGTGGTCTAGTTACCAGAGAACCTTCACCTTCTCCTTCGGAGTCATCTTCAAGAACGGATTTCCTCTTCTCAGATCTTAAAGGAATTGAAACATCTTGGTGCGATCCTACGAAAATGTCTTGGCCACGTGACGCTAAGACACCTTCAAGAGTGACTTCTCGAGTGGCAAAACCTAAGAAAAGAAAGGTTAAAAAAAAAAGAAGCCAAAACAACAAAAGAAAAAAAAAGGGAAAAAATTTCTTACCATGGGTTTTTGGTTTCCAACCGTATCGTTTGGCAAGGGTTTTCCAGGTCCTACCCTCCATTGGGGTAACCTTCAGAAGTCTTTCTAACTAACCACGGATATTAGGTACGGGTGTGACCATACCCATGGTTGCTGGAAAAGAAACATGATAGTTAAAACAGGTAAGGAAGGAAATAAATAAGCATGATAAAATTGAATACTTACGTGCAAAGTTCCACTTCTCTGGGAAGCGGAGATTCCTTTCACCAATTAGACCTGCGGTGGGGGCAGCAACATACCAAGCGTACCAGCCACGGTCTTTGTCATCTTCAGGATTCACTAAAACTCTTTTGCTCCTGGATGCTAAGCCAAATATTCCATTTCGGAAAAATCTAATGGAGTAAAGGTGAATCAAATGGGGGAAAGTAAATTCTATACCGGCTTTGTTAGCAAGGTGTCTTAAACGGGCAACAACTCGCCACACTATTGGACCAATTTGCCCCAAGCAAACATTTAAAAAGCGGCAGAAGTCTAAGATGATCGGGTCGATGTCCGGTTTAAATCCCAAAGTGAAAGGATAGGTGTAAACAAAGGAATAACCTATCATATAGGAGGTGATCCTTTGATTCGGGTTAGGAATAATAATGGGGAAATCTTCAGCCCAATGGCATTCACTCCTAACTATTGGAGCCAAAGCGCTTGTGATTAAGGTGGGATAAGGATCAGCATGGTCTAGTGCAGCCACTTGGGTTTTTAAAGATTCTCTATCATGGTGGAAAGAAAACTCGGTAGGAATAATTTCTTCTACTAAGGGTTCACGCAAAGGCTCCGTTGAATCCTTACTTCTAGAAGAACCCCTTTGTGAATGAGAACCTCTGGTTCCAGAAGAAGGTCCAGAACCAGAAGGAGGTGTTGAAGCACCACCACGAGTGGAGCTTAGATTGCGTAATCTACCTCCTCTTCTATGTCTCACAGGAGCATTGGGAAAATTATCTAGAATGGAACTTTTCCTAGGGTTAGGGTTCGAAGAAGCCATGGATGCAAGAGTTGAATTGAAGCAAGTAAGTTTGCAAGGCGGAAGTATTCAGTTCAATTTATGAACAATAAGACAAGAAGAGAGGTTATACTAATAGTATTGGGTAATTATAAAAAAGGAAGAGTACGATGATGAAAGACGCTATAATGATGATAGCTGATACTTCGTGAAGAGTGAAACCGAAAAGAAAGACTGGAAAAGCGCTGCATGACAGTGCAACCAATGAGGAAGCAACACGTATCCAGGGCATTAAAAGGAAGTGACAGTTGAAGCGTCAACTTTATCAGAGCATTAATGGTGACAAAAATTCTCCTTTTACGAATTCCACTTCCCAAATATTCATATTGATGAATAAATGGAAAGTGGGGGAACTATCTGTATTGGGAAAAATTAAATATACGAATGAATAATGACGTGGCATGACACGTGGGGTTACTTATAGGCTATGACTGGGTCAAAAAGTCTAACATGATGTGGATAAAAAGAAGTACGAGACACTGGGGTGAAAAAGAGATACGGGAGCAAAGGGAAGGTATGAATTAAAAGGCTCGGAAGACCCATACCTATTTAAAGCGTAATTATGAAGGAGATACGAAAAGACAATGAATCAGGACACATAAGAGAATGAAGATACACGTCATTACAGAAGAAACAAGTACTAGAGCCGTTAAGGAATATTTGCATTCAATATAATGATTGTATAACGTAGCATTTAATGTCATTAAATATTCATAATGACCTCATTATAACTTGGATGTAACATACATTTTCAAAGATTCTCCAAAAGACCTATAAAAGGAGAAACATGTAATCAAGAAAAACACAAGATACTACTGGAATATATCTCTGATTTACAAGCTTCCATATTTGAGCATTTAAAAATTCTTTTCTTTATTTATTTTTCGATTATCAGTAACCCGATTCTTCTATATTCTAGATTTGACTGAAAATCTATTTTTTGGTTAAACAATAGCTCGTGGTTTCTTCCTTTACCAAACATATGCTAGAAGTACGCAATCTCCAGCATATAACAAAATAAAGCATACAAATGACATATTCAATGTTCCCAGCTACTTCACCTCGCCTTGTTAATGATACCCCCACAACCTTGACTTTCTAGGAACTGTTCAATTCTAAGCTTGCTAGTCTTGATCTCTAAGATAGGGTAAGCAGTCTTTCACACTAAAATAAGACAAATATTCTTCTAAACACCTTCTGTCCTGTAAAATTCTGACTCACCCATATATAGAATTCTGTCTAATATGCACAGAACATGACAAGCACACCTCCAGGAATCAGAAAGGAGAATCCTCTTTGTTGCTCATTATAGACCTCTATGTAGAATAAGTGAAAAAACATACAAGCTCCATCTGAATTCATCTAAATTTGTGTAATCCTATTCTACAATTTTGGTCTGACATGAACTTGTGTAGTGATGCTATGTCAACAATATTGGTGTGGCTTCTCTAAGCAATTTCCTAGTTGTACAACAAGAAAGGACAAAATGCAATAAAATGGTAAACCACCACGAGAAGGATAACCGCTAACAAAAGAGATAGGCGGGAAGAAATTCAATCAACAGAACTTTTTTTACGGTTAAAAATAATAATCAACCAACAGAACATTCTCATGAGAGAGAGAGAGAGAGGGGGAGGAAAAAAGCTAAGGCAACACATTCAACAAAATTAGAAGTATACGTAGGATAAAGAGACTATCTCTGCAGTCCTGGTTATGCTAAATATTGGTAAATAATATATGAACCTCAGACCAAACACAGAAAGGCCAGAGGTGAATACGCCCTGGGGAAAAACCTTGTCGCTGCCTCAAAATATAGAAAATGAGTAATCACATCTTCCATTTTGGCCTTTTCTCATTGACAAACAACAATAATGTGGACAGGATGCAGTATGGTCCTCCTTGTTACATCTGAGGGACAGAGGCGTTTGCCTGATTTACCTGTAAGTTCCAAATGAGCTATGACCTCATTTTAGGTTCTGAGAATTCTCATGATACTATCCTTTTATTATACTAGGCACCTTCATTTCCTAAGGGGACAAGAAATTAAGAAACAGCTTCTCGGGCAGTACTACTACCAACCGGTAACCAATCAGAACAAATGTGTAAATATAGGTGCGGCATCAGATATTTCATCCAATAAGATTGTCATCAATCTAACATGAATATAGACAAAATGTAGAGTTTAATCAAGAGAAATACAATTCTTAGAACCAGACATCAGAAAAACAAAGCTGGCCCCAAGAAATGGATAAATCTGTTAGAGGAAGCAATCTACAGTAAAAGCATCTAACTAGAAGTCTCTGACAACAAGATAAATCTATTAGAGGAAGGAATCTACCGTAACAGCATCTACTTAGGAGTCTCTGACTGCAAATGATTGGTTACCTTCGGATTCGATTCTCTAGCTAATGTAGAGTGTCAAAAGTCTTAAAGCATTATTTCAGTGTTTTCTCTTTTATGCCAAAAAGTTGAACACAACTGTACAAAAGAGCATACTCAATCAGGCTGGATTGAAATTTGACCACCAAAAGAGATAGGAGCATACTAAGCTTACTCGTCAAACCTACATACAGTTATGACAAGCCAAAGAATTTTGCTATTACTGTCCTCCTTGAAATCTTGATCCTCTTTTTCTATTTTTCCAGAACTCATCCTTCTTTCCCTTTTTCTTCTCTTTCAATAAGCCCATACTGCTTTTAACTATTCCCATTAAAGCACTCTTATCCTTCCTGTTCTTTATGGCAGCTTTTACATCCAGAATTGCCCTGAGCTTCTCATATGATTCAGCATCAGGCACTTGCCGACTTTTCACCATCTGCTTGTGATAATAAAATGCTCTCTTGAAATCCCGCACACGGATGTAGGCATATATCATTGTGGAATAAGTAATAGAATCAGGTTTCAGATTAAGTGCTGCCATCTCCTTCACAAGCTGTGGCAACCTTGATTCTTGTCCTCCTCTGGCATATGCATTGATCAGCATGTTGTAAGTCATTACTGTTGGCTGTAACCCAAGCTTCCCAAACTCACAAATCACATCTCTTGCTTCAACATAGCAACCTTGTTTAGCAAATCCATCGAGTAGAATGTTAAATGTCACCCTTGTCCCTTCAATTTTATCTCTGATCATCATTTTCCAAATTTTCTTGAGTGTTTGGGTATCACCAGCACGTCTAAATGCATCAAGCAGAGCAGTATAAGTTTCTATCGAGGGTTTTATTCCCTCCCTTAGCATGTTCTCAAAAGCTGTATAAGCTTTATCATGCCACCCACTGATTGAATACGCATGGATAAGAGCCGTATAAGAGTAAGAATTCGGTTTTATACCAACCTTTTTCATCCTCAAGAAAGCATTTGCAGCCATGTCACTCATTTTCTTCAGTCTTCCATAGGCACTGATCAGGCATGTATACGATTTCACATTTGGCTCCAAACCAGCATTTTCCATTTCCAGTAGCAGTTTCTCAACAACATCAGGCTGCAGTCTTCTACTGTATGCATCCATCAGAATATTGTAAGTAGCCGAAGTAGGTGCAATTTTTTTCCTCTTCATCTCATCAAAGAGACCTTCGGCTTCTTCAATTTGGTTAGCTTTACAGTAAGCATGCATCAGAGTATTATAGACAATGCCGTTAGAAGATATTCCCTTTTTCTCCATTTCTGACTGGATAATTAAAGCTTCCTTCTTCAGGCCTTCATCACAAAAGGATTTAATTAGAGCACCTGCTACTTCCAAGCTCCATTTTACACCTCTGTTCATCTTTTCAAATAACTCCCAAGCTTCTTTGGCGCTATTGCCCCGTTTCCTCATTATTGTAATCATAATGGAAGTCGTCACATGGTCTGGTTGGACAGAATTTGTTTCCATGGACTCAAAAACTTCCCAAGCATCATCATACCTTTAATAAAAGGAGTAAAAGGAAAATAAGTTACTACCACAAAGATGTATTCGAACAGATGTAATGTCATTGTCAATAATACTCTGATGTAAATACGCCCAAATGGAAACTAAAAACTGCAAGACTTTCTTATATACCACGCGTTTGAACAAAACATATGAAAAGACAACATACAACTAGGAGCATTTGCTGTTGTCAGTTCCTTTGAACAACCAATATAAAACTCAAATGAGGTACAACAAAAGAAAACCTCCAAATAATTGACAGTTGCCCCGAAACGTACGCTAGCTCATCATGGCATTACACGTAGCAGCAGAGCTAGGAATTTATACAAGCGATTCAAAGTATGTACTAGCATGTTTTGAACCCCTTAGCCACTTCACTAGAATTTTCTTTTATGTCAAGGGAATTCAACAGCTTATATCTAACCAAAAGAATACTATTTTTGCCGTATTTGCAACTAATTTTCCAAATCCCCTTTCTTCAACCTAGCACCACCAGTGATTACACGTATCAAACCATCTGAGTAATAAAAACATCAAAACCAACGAGCTACACAATAAAACAAGTGTAAAAGCTTTCAGTCATACCTTCTACAGCATAAAAGCCCGGAAATGGCCGCGTTATAAACATGAACATCCCTGAACCCCTTTTTCTCAGGCAAGTTTTTAAACAAAACTAATAACTCCTTGCTCATACCAGCTCTCCCAAGTATAGGGAACAAAATCGTATAAGCGCGAGGTGTAACCAATGAAGGCTCATTAAGCCCCATCCACTCGAAAAAATACAAGCAATTAATAGCCAAACCTTCATTTCCTAACAAATCCAGCACCTCCTCACACTCTTTTACCCCAACTCTCCCTTCAAGTTCCCCTAATACCTCCCCTAACGTAACATTTTCTGGTAAACTCCTCGCCTTTTCCAATATTTCACTTACAACACCCTCATTTTTAGAACTTGAGAGTGTGTCAAGAGGTAATTTTGGTATGTCCTCGATCTCGTCCTCGTCATTTTCAGTTGAACTACTGATAGAAGCGAGGTGCCAAGATGTTTTACGGTTCTTTTGAAAAGATAACTTGCCTTCGCGACCTGGGTCTGGGTCGGATTCTAAGTCTGCTGTCCGGGTCTGGAAGAACCGGCGAATCGGGTCATTTTCTAGTTTTTTTAACTGCTCGGTTTCTGAAAGAGTAAGTCCTTCTTCAGATTCTTGTTCGTCTTCTTCAAGAAAAGAAAGGAAAAGGGGAGAATTAGGAAGGCAATAGCTGGAGAAAGAAGGGAAAGATGATTGAGAGAATGGTCTAAGGCAGATGGGATATTTTCTAATTGTAACAGGGTGAGGGAGATAGGAGTAGTGATTGTAACAGGAAGTAGAAGACGGGATAAAGGAGTGTTTCAGCGCCATGCCAAGCTGAGAGACTGAGCTTCAGTGTGTATTTTATGGAGTATTTAGATAATGGATAATTACATACACACAATTGACTATGAGAATTAATAGTAGTCTTTTGGATCTTTATTTTTTATCAGCTTTTTGGTCAAATTGATAATGGCCTTTTTTACTTTAGCAGTGAATATATGAGAAAATGATCAAGATAATGCCTTAAATTTACCGATTGTACTATGTCCATCCTTTAAAATATTACATAATCACAATATATCATTCAAGTATGTAATTTATGACATTCATTCATAACAAAAATAAGAAATATAGACAATGAGACAAATTCTGCATTTCGCACTTTTTTATTTTGTACATATCGTATGATTAGTGCTGGTGAATGAAGTGGGAGAAAAATTATAAAGTTCAATGTTAATGGTGGCAAAAAAATAATAAGTAATTATTTTTATTTTTGGTAGGTATAATTATTCGGTACCTAATCGAGGTGCACACAAATTGATTCGATTACCAATATATTAAAAAACACGAAGGTACTTAGCAAAAAATAACGTTCGTCTTTTTTTACCCTTAAAAATGTAGTTTATATTGGACAAAATAATAATTTGATAATTTCTTCTATATTTAAAAATAAACATATAATTATTTTTCTAATATTTAGAACTTATTTTTTCAATTCCTTATCATTCTAAAATTCCTAGACTTCTCAATTCACAGTAGTTTTCGACCATTTATAGACCTTTTAGGTTTAGGAGGGTTTTTCTAATTAATAAAATCTTGACAAATTATGTTTTATAAAAATATATTAGGATATATTAGGTCAATGAGCACTTGAACTCCTTTTCGATTTAGGAATCTTTATTATTAATAAAATTTTCTTTGTATTTGAACTATATATACACAAGATTTTACTTATATAAATTTGTTTCTTATTTATGTTATATAATCTTAATTATACTTCCTTCTATGTTGCTTTACTAAATAATATAAAAGACTATTTGACCTCTAGCACTTTGCTTGGCGAGATATGAACCGGTGAATAATTCATTAAGCTTTTCTTTGAAGATTTCTTCATACAATTATAATGAAGAACATGAAGAAATTATCTAAGAAGCTTATAAAGAAAGGGAAGAACATAAGCAGAAGTTAGGCAGAGAAAGAAATGTTAGGCGGAGAGATAGAGAGAGGAATTTTAGAGTGTTTGCTTTCATTCTCTAAAAAAGTGTATCGTACATTTAGTGTTACATGTATATATACTAATTATGTAGTTAAGATCTTACTAACTAACTAACAACTCCCTAACAATTATTAGTTGGTTATTGAACAGCTTTTAGCTAAAAGACTAATCTACCCTCACATTACATTATTTGACACTCCCCCTCAAACTAGGTGGTGGAAATATATTAATTACACCTAGTTTGGATTTTAAATATTCATGTTGAACCTTGGTTAGACTTTTTGTAAGGATATCTGTTGGTTGATCTGTTGTAGTGATGTACTTGGTGTTGATAAGACCTTGTTGAATTCTTTCTCTCACAAAATGACAATCGATTTCAATGTGTTTAGTTCTTTCATGATAAACTGGATTTGCAGATATTTGTATTGCTGCTTTACTGTTACTAAAAATGTTAATAGGTAGCTGAATTTGTGCATCAACTTCAGTTAGCAGACCATACAACCAAATTAGTTCAGCAACTGTCGTGGCTAGGCTTCTGTGTTCTACTTCTGCAGAACTTCTGGATACAGTAGTCTGCTTCTTAGACTTCCATGAAACCAATGAATCACCAACCTTGACTAAATAACCTGTAACTGATTTTCTAGTTAGAGGACATGCAGCCTAGAATGCATCACAATAAGTTGTGATTGTACTATTTTGAGAGCTTGATAATAAGATCTCTTGCCCTGGCTGATTTTTCACATATCTTACTATTCTCAATGCAGCTTCCATGTGAGATGTTTTAGGCTGTTGGATAAATTGGCTAAGAGTCTGAACTCCAAATGCTATATCTGGCCTTGTTACTATCAAATATAACAGTTTTCCTATTAATCTTTGGTAGGATGTTTGATCAACTGTATTGTCTTCATTTCTTGAACACTCTGCCTTGTCAATATGATCATCATACTATTTTGAAGTTAATTTGATGTTAACATGTATTGGAGTTATTGCTGGTTTGGCAGCAGCTAATCCAGCTTTTGAAATCAACTCTAAAGCATATTTTCTTTGATGCATAGTAATTCCTTGACTGGACCTTGCAAACTCAATCCCTAAGAAGTATTTGAGCTCCCCCAGATCTTTCATTTTGAAAGCATTTTGCAGTAGAGTCTTTGTTTCTTCAATTAAATTCAGACTGTCCCCCGTTATTAACATATCATCTATATTAACTAAAATTATAGTAGTACCTTCAGTTGTCTTTTTGATGAATAGGAAGTAATCATACTGGCTTTGTTTGAATTTGAACCTCAAGAATGCTTCACACAGTTTTGCATTCCATTGTCTAAGTACCTGTTTAAGTCCATATAGAGATTTAACAAGTCTACACATAATTTTCTCCCACTGACTTTTAAATCCCTATGGTAGGTCCATATAGATTTCATCAAATAGATCCCCTTGTTGAAAGGCATTGTATACATCCATTTGATGTATATGCCATTTCCTTGAAGCTGCCAGTGCTAGAATACTTCTTACTGTTACCATTTTCACTACAAGTGAAAAGGTTTCTTGATAGTCAATTCCTTCCTTTTGGCTATATCCTTTAGCCACTAATCTAGCTTTGAATCTTTCAATCTCTTTTGTGGCTTTGTATTAAATTTTGTATATCCATTTACACCCTATAGGTTTCTTACCTTCTGGCAAAGTCACAATTTCCCATGTATGATTGTTTTCAAGAGCCTGTATCTCTTCCTTCATAGCTTGAATCCATATAGGATCTAAAATAGCTTCAGAATAGTTAGTTGATTCAAACATTGTTGAAGTTGTAGCAAGATATGACTGATATTTAGATGAAAGATGATCATAGCTAATATATTTATTTAAAGCATAAGGAACATTATGATGAATATTCAGAGATACAAAGTCTTTCAACCGTACTAGAGGGTATTTGTCTCTGCGGGATCTTTTTCTGTCTTCGGCTAAGATCTGATTCTGAGCGTCAATAACACATGGTGTTTGTGAATTGTTAGTTTGTGTAACCTCTGAACCTAGCCCTTCATATGTTTGAATATGAACTATATCTGTGCAATTTTCTTCAATATTTTGTTGTATATCACTTACACTATAGTCCGTAACTATATCTGTATTTTCATCTTCTGTATTCTGCTGCATATTAGTTCCACTAGGTTCTGAGTTGTCACCAACATTTGCAGTTGTATTTTTATTTCTGTTTTGAGATAGTATTGGATGATCATACATCATTCTCAATTCTGGAGTTGTATCCACAAATACCTGTGAAGGACTATTGTCCTTTTTTGGTGAATGGAAAAACATCTTCTCTAAATATAACATCTCTGTTTGTGAAGAAAGATTTGTGAGTTGGATCATATAAAATATATCCTTTCTGGACTTTTGAGTACCCCATGTGAATAGCCAATTTAGCTCTAGGCATTAACTTATCATGTTCTTGTACTGTTTTTGCAAAACAAAGGCATCGTATTATTCTAAGATGCATAAGAGATAGCTTTCTTTTATGTAGTCTTTCAAATGGAGACATGTTACCAGTAACAACACTAGGCATTCTATTCATTATATATACAGTAGCTAGAACACAGTAACCCCAAAATTTAGTAGGTATTTGAGCTTGAAATCTAATATCTCTTGTGACTTCTAATATATGTATGTGTTTTCTCTCAGCTACACCATTATGTTGAGGTGTATACACACAAGTTCTTTGATTTATTGTTCCTAATTCTTTAAACATTTGTTCACATACAGAGTTCACAAATTCTGACCCTTTGTCTGTTCTTATAATTTTTACTGTTGTATCAAACTGTGTTTTGACATTTTTGAAGAAATGTTTAATTGACACACAAGCATCAGATTTTTGTTTTAGCAAAAGTATCCAAGTTACTCTTGAAAAATCATCTACAATAGTCAGAAAGTACTTATTTCCATCTATAGTAGGCACTCTATAAGGCCCCCACAAGTCTACATGTATAAGATCAAAACACTTGCTACTTTGTATACCACTTGTAGGAAATGGTAACCTAGTCTATTTGGTACAAGGACATACAATGCACTTATTTATTCTATTTCTGATAGTATCAGTATCTATATGTAGTATTTTTTTAAGAGTCTGGGTGGACACATGACCACATCTTATGTGCCACAGAACTATATTTGAATGTTCACTCTTATTTGTATCATTTTCCTTTGGAGTCAAAGCTACCATTTTGTTCCTTTCAGCTGTATTAGTGTATAGAAGATATAATCCACCATTCTCTTTACCAATCCCCTTCACCTTTTCAGTGAAGAGTTCCTGAAATACACAAATATCAGGGAAAAATGTTGCTGAGCATTGCAATTCTTTGGCTAGCTTAGAGACTGATAATAGGTTATATTTGAATTGAGGAACATAAAACACATTAGTTATAATGTTGTTTTCTAATATAGAACTTGTTCCTATGTGAGTGACTGTTGTAATATCTACATTAGGAAGTAAAACTTTCTTTGGATTGTTTGATTCATTTACTGTCCTTTCATCTAGTAATTTTTTGTCAGCAACCATATGATTTGTTGCCCCTGTGTCTATAATACATTGACCAAGGCAATCAGAAACTAATAAAGTTGTATCCATACCTGCCACATTAGCTGCAGTAGTTGAGTTTGATATACTAGTGTTATTCAACATCCGCAGAATCTGTTCATACTGAGACTTTGTAAGAGCATAGTTTTCAAGACCTGATTTCTCCATATTTGAATTAGGTCCTTGAGCTTGAGCATTAGACCCTGGTTTTGCCTGATCTAGCACATTTGTATTTTTCCCATAGTTGAACACATGCATTGAGTTTGCTTATAGATCATTAGACTGATTAGATTCTATCAACAAATTCACATTATATGTTGCATTTGTTCCAGCATTAATTCTCCTCTTGTTCTTGAAATTTGCAGGATATCCTACAATCTTATAGCAGTTTTCTTTACTATGCCCTTTCATTTTACAGTAGGCATTATAATTCCTTTTAAACCTCTGATTCTGATTCTGATTTGCACTAGATTTTGAGTACATAGCAATCTCATAGTTTTCTGCTTGACTTGTAGGATTAGATCCCAAGATTCCTGAAGTTGCATCAATAAATTTTTGACCCTCATTACTTACAATCAGTGCAAAGCTTGATTTACTGTAGGAACATGACTTCTCATCAGAATTTGGCTCCTAGCATGATTGTATGAGTCGTTCAGCCCCATTAAAAATTGATATAGCTTTAGTTTCTGCAAATAAGCTACAAATTCTTTTGATTTTGGACAATCACAGCCAAGTGCTGGTACTAATGCTTCAAACTCTTCCCATAGATCTTTTAATTTCGAAAAATATACTTATACAGACGTGTTTCTTGCGATAAAGTAGCAATTTCTTTGTGAAGATTGAATGTTCTTGAACCATCTATCTTGTTGAACATTTCAGCCAATTCTTCCCAGACCACTTGTGCACTAGATGCATACATAATTCCTCCAATAAGCCCTTTTCCAACTGAATTCATAATCCAAGAAAGAACAATTGCATTTACTCTTTCCCAGCGATTCCACATCATTTATGGGAATCTTTCTTTCCTGCATGTACCATCAACAATTCCTAGCTTATACCTGCCCAGCAAAGTTACTCTCATAGATCTGAACCAAATTGAGTAGTTCTCCATTCCTGTCAACTGAAAGGAGATGATCTGAATCCCACTAATATTTGCAGGCGACAAGAATAAAGGATGACTGTAGTCAATTCCATTGACTTTATTTCCTTGAATACCAGCTGCATGTTCATTTGGAGATTGAATTCCTGATGGTTGAGCTATTGTTTCGCCATTAACAGCCATTTTTTGTTAATTTTTTTTTCAAGATTTTGACAAGAAGAAAGGTGCAGAATTTTTGCAAAATCAAAAAACCTCTTGAATTGAAATTTGGATCGATGTATGAATCATGACAGTAAATCGTATAAACTCTGATACCATGAAGATTTCTTCATACAACTATAATGAAGAACATGAAGAAATTATCTAAGAAGCTTAGAAAGAAAGGGAAGAACAGAAGCAAAAGTTAGGCAGAAAAAGAAATGTTAGGTGGAGAGATAGACTGAGGAATTTTAGAGTGTTTGTTTTCATTCTCTAAAAAAGTGTATTGTACATTTAGTGTTACATGTATCTATACTAATTATGTAGTTGAGATCTTACTAACTAACTAACAACTCCCTAACAGCTATTAGTTGGTTATTTAACAGCTTTTAGCTAAAAGACTGTCACGACCCGAATTTTCCACCCTCGGGGGTCGTGATGGCGCCTACTCGTGGAAGATAGGCAAGCAAAGAATCTTTGCAAACATTAACCTATCTCGTTTTATATATGATTAAACAATTAAATTATCAATGAATAAGCAATTAAAAGACATCAAAAAATAAAATTTAGCGGAATTATGAACTAGATATAGAAACAACGTCTAGAAAACCAATACAAGTCTCTACCCAACACCTGGTGTCACAACAATACACGGACTGTATAGGATTACTACAAATAAGAGTTTGAAATAAAGGACATAGTCTGTCTCGAATTCAAATATCAACAGAACATGAAAACTGATAGAAGAGACGCCGAGCATGCGAATGTCAGCAAGGCTACCTCAGAGTCTCATGGACTGAAGGTCGGCTCCCTGACTACTGCTGCGTACTGTAAGCTGCTCCGACACCTGAAACTGTGCAAAAGAGCACAGAGTATAGAATCAGCACAACCGATTCCATGTGATGGTAAGTGCCTAGCCTAACCTCGATAAAATAGTGACGAGACTAGACCGGACTACCATATAAACCTGTGCAGTTATATACATATACAGCAGAATCGAGATACAGAGACAAGTAATCAATATGGGAGGGGGAGCATGCTATGGGGGAAATAACAATTTCAAGTACAAGTCGTCCAATAACGAATGAAACAATACGACCCAGACATTAATAAAGAAACAAAAAGCAACAAGTGCACGACATCACTCTTCGTGCTTTTACTCTCGTCCTCACCAATCAATGATATAATAAAACGTGCACGGCATCACCCTTCGTGCTTTTACTCTCTTTCCTCACATATAATCAATAGAATCGACACATAATGGTACATCGTGTGGCACAGCATCACCCTTCGTGCTTTACTCTCTTTCTCACAATAAGCAAACAATGCACGGCATAACCCTTCGTGCTTTACACTCTTTCCTCACAATAAACAAACAACGCACGGCATCACCCTTCGTGCTTTAGCACTCTTCCTCACCCAAACAACAATCACAAAAAGGGGCAAGGGAATAAACAAAATAATAATAGAAATTCCGGCAAGGGAACACAATTAAACAATTAAATCTCGGCAAAGGGAAAACTTCAATAATATCAACATCCCGGCAAGGAAAAATAATCAACAAGCATCAATATCCCGGCAATGGAACAATTTAATCATTCTTTCTCTTTCTTTCACTTTTGTTTCATAAATCACTTTACCACTTGAGCCAATGCTCCAAAGGGTTCAATCATCTCATATGCTTTCACAATTGTAATTTAACTTGAACCATTGCTCCTCGATGTTCAAAGGATACAATTTCCTTCCGCAAGCTTTTCACAACAATTAGGAATCATCACCAAGTCATGAAAGATACCACGAAAGCAAAGTATTCACAATTTAAAGACTCACGGTCATGCTAGACACCAACGTATAGATACTCGTCACCATGACTATACGTCGTACTCGACAATTACCACATATCAAATAGGACTCAACTCCTAATCCCTCAAGCTAAAGTTAGACCAAACACTTACCCCTGATGCCTTGAACATAACTCAAGCCTCAAGTATAACTTTACCCCATAATTCCACCGCCAATTCGCTCGTATCTAATCACAAATTACTTAATTACATTAATAAATACTAAATGAATCAAACCCAATGCATGAAAATAAATTTCCAAAGTTTTACCCAAAAAGTAAAAAATTACCCCCGGGCCCGCGTGGTCAAAACCCGAGGTTCGAACCAAAATCCGATTACCTATTGTTTGCAACAAATTATATGTGATACAAAAATAAATTGCAATCACAAAATAAATATGAAAAAACATAATTTTATTGATAAAATGATGCGGGAACAATCCTGTTTCTTCCTTGATTCTTCTCTCCTGATAATCTCCGTGATTCGAGGGTTGAAGCAGCGTATTTCTCGAATGTAAGGATGATGCAGACCTCCTGAATGTATTTGATCTCCGACTTCTTGAACTATTTCATTGTCAAGAAGTATCCGATTATATTTCGGTCTCTTTGTGAGTATCCCATGAGTTTATGGGATTTTTGAGACACCTCTTCAAGGGAATAAGTATCGCTTTATATAGGTGTGAGTTAGAGTTTATGATAGAGTAGCCTCCAAGAAACCCTAATAGACTCCTAATAGATTCCTAGGATTTCTAGAGTCATATAGTATCTTTAATTTAGGATTTGGCTTGATACCTTAAAATTTTTATGTCTACAAATTCCCCCATACTTCAAGGTTTTTCGAGGTGTAGGCTTGCCGAATTTTAGATGAGATTTGAAGTACTCGACAATCACAACAAATGATTTTGAAACTTGGAATTTTTATTTACATGAGGAAGAGATGAATGGCAGAACTGATCCTACTAGGCGTGCCAATTTGTTTGCAACAAATTATATGTGATACAAAAATAAATTGCAATCACAAAATAAATATGAAAAAATATAATTTTATTGATAAAATAATGCGGGTACAATCCTGTTTCTCCCTTGATTCTTCTCTCCTGATAATCTCCGTGATTCGAGGGCTGAAGCGGCGTATTTCTCGAATGTAAGGATGATGCAGACCTCCTGGATGTATTTGATCTCCGGCTTCTTGAATTATTTCGTTGTCAAGAAGTATCCGGCCATATTTCGGTCTCTTTTTGAGTATCCCATGAATTCATGGGATTTTTGAGATACCTCTTCAAGGGAATAAGTATCCCTTTATATAGGTGTGAGTTAGGGTTTAGGGTAGAGTAGCCTCCAAGAAACCCTAATAGACTCATAATAGACTCCTAGGATTTCTAGAGTCATGTAGTATCTTTAATTTAGGATTTAGCTTGGTCCCTTAAAATTTCTATGTCTACACTCATTCCCCCACGAACTCAAATATATAATTTGTTTTGAAATCGGACCTCAAATTGAGGTCCAAATCCCCCAATTTCCCCATGAAAATCTTTGATTTTTGGTTGAAATCATGTTAAAAGATGTAAATGATTGAAAGAAATGAGCAAAAAATAACTTACAATTGATTTGGAAGAATATTTGTTCTTGGAAAATCGCCCAAAGGAGTTGTGTTTTGAAAATGGTGTGAAAATGACTTTAAAATTGGCTAAGTATAGAAAATTGCAGGTCTCTGATATGGGAAATGCGAACAAGGGTTCGCAATTTGCGAACCCCGACCTCCCAGATGTAGGAACTGCGAAACAGGGTTCGTATTTGCGAACTCTTCATAATTTCCCAGGTTTCGCATTTGCGAAGGAGCTGTCGCAATTGCGACATCGCATTTGCGAATAAAGGATCGCATTTGCGACCCATGCTGAACAAGTGAGGTCTCGCATTTGCGATAGGGAAGCTCGAATTTGCGATAAAAGGTGGCCTGGGTTGACTTCACATTTGCGATCCAGCCTTCCCAATTGCGAATCTCGCATTTGCGAGCCAGGCCTGGCAAATGCGAAGCCTGTAGGCCTGAACAAACCAACATTTTTTTGAAACTTTCAAAAGCACCCCGTGGCCTATCCAAAACTCACCCGAGCCCTCGAGGCTCCAAACCAAATATACACACAACCTAAAAAATATACGAACTTACTTGTGCGATCAAATCACCAAAATAACATCATAAACATCGAATTAAACCTCAAAATCCAAGAATCCTTTCAAATTTCATAAAACATCAAGTTTTCCAATTTAGGTTCGAATCGCGTCAAACGGCGTTCATTTTTCACCAAATTTCACAGAAATATCTTAAATCATATATAAGGCTTGTACCGGGCGTCGGAATCAAAATACGGGGCCATACCATACGTTCTAATCAATTTTCATTTCAAATTTTCTTAAATAATTTAAAAAAATAATTTACTAAAAAAAATAATTTCTCAGGCTTGGGATCTCGGAATTCGATTCCGGGCATACGCCCAAGTTCCATATTTTCTTACGGACCCTCCAGGACCGTCAAATCACGGGTCCGGTCCGTTTACCCAAAATGTTAATCAAAGTTAAATTTATTCATTTTAACATAAAAAATTTAGTATTTTTCACATAATTTCACATTTAAGCTTTTCGGCTATGTGCTCGAACTGCGCATGCAAATCGAGATGACTCTAAATGAAATTTTCAAGGCCTCAGAAATACAGAATTCAATTAAAACAGGTGATGACCCTTTGGGTTGTCACAAAGACTAATATACCCTCACATTACATTATTTAACATTCTTCGTCGTTCTTTAGAATAATATTTTAACCTTGGTAGTCTTTTCTTGTTTTAATTAGTAGCTACTTTTGTTTTTGCTTTTATGTTGCTTTGAAAGAATTATTTTTCTTTTCTTATTGACCACCCAATTATATTTTTTTAAGAATAAAAGATTATGTTAGTTAAGAATTGTGTCTAATATTGAGGTTTTGTTTCTTATAGCTTATTTCAAAATTTAGGCTAATATCTTTTCCTTTCTTATTTCCCATCCAATTCAATTTTATTTTAGAAAAAGATTCTGCATTGAGAATTTGGATTAAAAAGAGGGTTCATTACATTTGAAAGTATTCAAAAACCGCCGATGTTGATTTATGAAAGGAGCTCCTCTCCGGCCACATACATCCATCAATTCTTTCAGGTATGCTTCTCTACTTCTCTTCATTTTCTTTTGTGATTTGAATTACTGCAATATATTAGGTTATATTACTACTATATAGAAAAGCGAGAGAAGCAGGAGAAGGTTGTCATGTCTGCTTTATTTTCAAGGGCAATTTAGTCATTTCATGCGAAATATTTTTTGAATAGTCTATTATGTCCTTAACTCAGTCGTCTCATAATTGGATTATATAGTAATTTCCACCCAGACAACCTGACATCACCGATTTTTTATAAAATAAATGGGACCCACTTAAATTCATTAAATCACACAGCCTTTTGAAAACTATTACTGTAGCACTTCCCTGACCATGTGGGCATCGCGGTACTTGCCATTTCAAATTAGTAAGGGTATCTCCAACCTATATCTTATTTTTGGTCCCCAAAATAGAGAAATTCTTATTTTGGGGATAATTTACTCCAACCATTCTCTTATTTTTTCCCCAAATTTTTAAATATTCTTCTCTCTTTTCTATATTATTATTATCTTTTACTTTAATTTTATTTTTTAATTTCCATTAAATAAATTCTATCTTTTATTTTTATTAATTTGTAATTTTCATTAAAATAATTCCATATAATTTGTAATCAGTTATTATAGATTAACTAATAATTCAAATAAAAGTGAAATCATTGCGATACAAGATTAATGAAATACATATTACATAAAGATAAAATTCATTCGAAATACTACATAAATATTCAACTTCAACCTCTAGTATTCTCCCATAAATGATCTATTAATGTATTACGAAGTGCAAAATGAATATCTTTGTCCTTAATTCTTCAAAAGGAAAAAGTAAGAGTAAAAGAAATGAAAGAAGAAAATAAAATTTTAATGATGGATGTGGATTCTATTGTCGATCCGACTCGTCATGAATTTATGCGACAAGAACAACAACGAATAATATATAAAAAAAAGTCAAGAATATCCATAGTTACAACCACAAACATCCTCAGCCACATTCAGTCAATACTATAATGATTTTGGTGTACCTGAAAATGACATAGCTCCCTACTAAGTTATTATGCTATTTACCATAGTTTTAATTTTTATATATTTTAATTTAATATATTCTTCAAAAGGAAAAAGTAAGAGTAAAAGAAATGAAAGAAGAAAATAAAATTTTAATGATGGATGTGGATTCTATTGTCGATCCGACTCGTCATGAATTTATGCGACAAGAACAACAACGAATAATATATAAAAAAAAGTCAAGAATATCCATAGTTACAACCACAAACATCCTCAGCCACATTCAGTCAATACTATAATGATTTTGGTGTACCTGAAAATGACATAGCTCCCTACTAAGTTATTATGCTATTTACCATAGTTTTAATTTTTATATATTTTAATTTAATATATTCTTCAAAAGGAAAAAGTAAGAGTAAAAGAAATGAAAGAAGAAAATAAAATTTTAATGATGGATGTGGATTCTATTGTCGATCCGACTCGTCATGAATTTATGCGACAAGAACAACAACGAATAATATATAAAAAGAAGTCAAGAATATCCATAGTTACAACCACAAACATCCTCAGCCACATTCAGTCAATACTATAATGATTTTGGTGTACCTGGAAATGACATAGCTCCCTACTAAGTTATTATGCTATTTACCATAGTTTTAAATTTTATATATTTTAATTTAATATATTTTCAATTGTCATGTATTTTCAATTTTAATGTATTTTCATCTAATGTATTTTCATTCTTCACTTTTCAATTTTAGCAATATCTAATATTTTATATTCGTACCTTTAAATTTTAGCAACATCTAATATTTTATATTTGCACCACTCATTTTTTGAGATAATTATATATTTTTTGTACATTTATAACTTATAATAAAATTAATTTACAATTTTACATAAAAATAATAAATGCACGAAAATTAATTTATCAAAATTATACACTAAAGTTAAGATGTAAAATTAATATAATAAAGACATAACATAAACATAATTAAATATATATAAAGAGATAAATTAAAAGATAAATAATAATAAAAAAAGTGACGAATAGTAATATGGGAGATGAATAGCGTACCCTCATATTTGAGGGAACACTATTTATCCCCCATTTTGGGGATAAAAATAGGGGAATGTTGGAGCTAAATTACCCCAAAAATTATCCCCATTATAGGGAATGAAGGTAAAGTTGGAGATGGCCTAAGCTGACAACTTTTTGCTTTTCTCTAATGTTAAGGTTGTTTGAGGATTTATTAAATCCAAATATTTAATAAGGAAATGCACATATTAATTATCTTAAATATAAAATTCAATACATAGGTTTTAAAATCTTTGACAAAATATTTTGCATAGGACATATGTTCCTAGCAATAAGTTTTTAATATATTTGCGTTTCTTTTAATTATTTTGATATTTTTAATGAATATTTTTCCCAATGAATATTTTTAATGAATATTTTGATATTTTATGACACTAGTTTTAGTTTACGCGCATCGTGACCACTTAAACTTACATCCATTTGTAAATAGACGAACTTACAACTTTCCCACGTGGACACTCCTACTTGATAAATTGGGTATTATAAACGCCTCGACCAACGCGTGATCCTCAACTGCACTGACAAAGATGACACGTCACATTTTAAGCCTTTTATTGTTTGACACGTGTAATGAGTATGTCCCATTTTATAAGAATTAGTTTATCAAAATTTAAAATTCTTTATCCTACTCTTCTTTTCCCATAAGCATATTTTCATCACTATGGGAATACAATCGGGAACGTTCAAATTTTGCCGACAAAATTTCTTGAGCTATTGTCATTTAAATGCTTATCTAAAAATCCTCTTTCATTACTTCTTCCCCGTAATCGTCTCCTCACTTGGACCACTGTTTACCCTAAAATTGGATAACAGTTGAATTTATATGCGGTTTTAAGGATACGTGATATAACTTGGTACAAATTAAGAAGAGTAAATTAATATTAAAATTGATGATAAAAGAATAAATGCAAACCACACAAATTGAATAGCCTTGTCCATCGAGTTCGGTCACCCTTGAACTAAAAGATGTTTTAACTGACTTATGAACAGAGTAACAAGATAATAAAAGCTAGAAAATGACAGTATATTACTTTTTATTGCATGAATATGATGTGTTTTACAATTGATTAGACCCCCTTTATATAGTAGGGGAGTCTTATTCTTGATACAATTCTATATGAGGTAAGAAATCTTATGATTAGCTAATTAATCGACCTCTTCTTGATACGTACCGGGATTTTTGCCGTGATCCTTGCTCGATTGCGGATATTTTGGCTTTTTGTTATTTGGCTCGGTAAGCTTCCCTCGATCTTTCTCGATCCATATCTTGCTCGATCTCGATCTTGTCCGATCTCAATCTTGACCGGTCTCTAGGTCACGAATGTGACGATCTAACTTTGCACCATGGTTCGATATAACACGAGGTTGAACCTTGACCTATCTTGTTCTAGTCTCGATTAGTCATACAAAAGGGCAAGCCCAGTTTTGATCGTATACAGATAGTCCCCTCGTTTCTCGGAGATGGGATGATGAGAAATGATATGAACTTCCAAGATCTGTATCGATGGGCCATGATGTAAGCGACAAATGTCACTGATACACCCGATCATGACGTAAGCAACAACTCGAAATGCCCTGTCAGTCCAGTTACCAAGGTATTAAATGCCTGTCAGTTGTTGGTCGGCCACCATGAGTTCTGGATTGCCACCAGCAAGCTATAAGTAATGTAACCTTTATCTATTCAAACTTTACGTTCAAAGCTTCTCATATTCTTGATTCTTTTCAAAAATCCCTTTGCTCTGCAATTCCTGCACCCAAATTTCTTGAACTTTTAGAAAACCGCATACCATCCTAATTCCTTTTTCTTTAGCTCTTCAATGGTGAAAACTACTAAGACTCTTTCGCAAAAGGAGGCAGCCTTTTTATCACGGCCCGCCAGCGTAGAGCTGCGGCAGATTATCCCCTTGAGGATTTCGTTCTGGCTGGGTGCCCTACTGTTGCTGATTTTAAGATTGAAAAGACTTCTTTGATACCGATTCGATGTGAATCGCTCTCGAGGTACATATGTATAATTACCGATGATGTCCTCACCTAGGTGGAGGATTGCAACTGGGTCGATAAACATGTGGTGGTACCTTCGCCCGAAGAATCGATCACTACTCACGTGGAGAATTTCCTAAGTGTTTACACTTACCCCTTCACGTTGGGTCCCTTAGACAATCTCATCGTCGCTTTCTTCAAGAGGTACGACATGACCCTTGGCCAGATCCATCCTTCCTTCTAGAGAATAATGATTCTCCTTTGATTCTTTGTAAGCAAAATCGAGGGATGTCCCTCATCCTCGATCACCTTATGTGCCTTTACTATCCCTGACTCTATCGAGAAGGGCTGATCAAGCTTGCTCGCCGGGCTAGCAAGGCCCAGTTCTCGAGTATAGACGTAGCTCAAGACCGAGGTTAGATGGGCTGATTTGTTCGGATAAAGACTTCGCACCCTATCCCCGCCGAAGACATGCCATTTCCTGAGAAATAGAACACAAATCGTAAATAGTACTTCACTTTGAATGTTTAATCTTGTTGTTCTTCCTCTTATCTTCTTCCTTATCGATGTTTTTGGTGTTGTGATTGTGGACCAAGTGTTGGACGTAGTTCCCAAACTCAAACAATGGGTCGAGGGCCTGGTGTAACAGAGACCATACTCCGAGAGTGTTTGGATAGAGTTATCAAAAGGCGATGGGAGGCCCGTAATCATTGTAATTTTTCTCCTCTTATTCGGTACTGTTTGATTTGCTCCTTGTACTGTGGAGTTCTTATCTGATCTATTTTCTTTTGTAGGTCTCCCCAAAGACATTGCTTTCATGCCTCTATCCGGTGATGAGGATGTGCCTCTCGAGCCCCCTGCTCCGAATCAAGGTGATGAAAAAAAAGCAAAAGGGCCCCGAGTTCCCCGAACTCGAAAAAGAAGAAACCGAAGAAGAGGTCGTGCAAGCCCAGGGGAAACACCGGTGCTATGTCCTCGGACTCAATCTACTGATTAAGGGACGAGTCTGAAGAAGAGGAAGAAGAAGAGAAATCCGAGTTGGTGGCCCATGTGCGGGCAGGTGTGGTGATACAAGGGTCCTCTGAACCGGTTGATGCTGAAATCGGACCATCCCCATGCGAAGAGGTCGATGAGGGAGTCTTAGCCGAAGCTCCTGAACGAGAAAAGGTTGAGACCACCCCGCCCCAAGATAGGAGGTCGAGAGAGAGACCGTAGGCGATGCTTTTCGAGTGGAGAAAGTGTCCCAGAGATGAACTTGGGGTGATCGGCATTACCTGCCCCATCAGATTTCAGATGCCGTGATTCGCGAGGACGGTAAATTAGAAGACCATTCTTACGAAGGGCCTCAGAGGGCGACTGATATCCACGACTTCTTGAATGGATTTGAGACTGCTGCTTTGGAAGAAATCACCGAGCTTGGTGACCTGTCGGTGCCAAGGAAGGTATCATCATTGGGTGCCACCGAGTCTTCATCGAGACCAAAATTGGTGGATCGATTCCCGGCCCGAAGTATTAATCCTGACCGGAGATGGTCAATAGCTTTCTCTATCCTGGAGGATGCTCGGGTTTTCTCTGCCCCAATGGGCGGTGCTCGGTGATCGAAGAAGATCAGGTAGTGATGGACAAGGTGAAAGCCCCTGCCTATTCAATGAAGCCAACAAGCATTAAATCGGGTAACTTTGCATGTCTTTCTTATAATATATTCTAACGATTAAAGTTTTAAATAACCATAACACCTTCCCTTATGCTTTGCAGGCTTCAGTGTTTCATCATGAAGCTTTCCTCTAATATCGGAGGAATTAACTCACCAGAGATCGAGGTTCGGGACATCACAGAGAAAAGTGACACCGACAAGCTTCTTAGTGAGAAGCTTCATGCTGATTTATTAAAGGCTCGAGATGAGCATGTCTAGATGGTTGAGCATGTATTTCGAGTGCTTCATGATAGTGAAGATGAATTGAAGGTAACGACTAATGATCCGATCCTATAGTTCCGACAAAGGCTTGAACATATCGGGGAGCTTCAAACACAGGTAGATACAATTCGAGCAGAGACTGGTGAGTTCAAGAAAAATATGGACATCTTAGCCTCGAAAAGGGAAGCTGCCCAAGCACAACTGGAGTCGATCAAGATGCAACTCCGAGCTGCAAGAGAGAAGGCCTTGGTGTAGGTTAAGAAAATCGAGGAGCTCCAATCCCAATTGGACTTGGCTTTTTCTAATAAGGCAAATTTGGCCAATGAACTCGAGGCGACCAAATCCGAGGTGGCCGTGGCCTATACAAAAGCCGATGCTAAAGTGGCCCAATTTAAGGTCGATGTTGAGGCCATCTAGGTGCAGGCCAAAAACATGGTGGATCATGCATGGTGGCAAGCTCGAAGGGAATCCCTCGAGGAAGTCAATGCTCACGGCTTCGATATACTGGCTGAACTCGAGAACACTAAAGCAGAAGAAGCTAGGGGTCAGAAGCTGGCCTTTCTCGAGGAATATTCAGACATTCCAAGCAAGTTTGAAGGCAGGGAAGATCCCGAGGGCAGAGAAGCTGCCTTCTATGAAGACCAGGGGCCATTTAGTCCTTTATATTTTTTTTGCTTTCTTTTGCATCTTTTTGAGTCCGTTTCGGCCATTGCAAACTTTTGAATTAAGCCATTTTGGCCTTTTTAAAAAAGACTATTAGGTAAATATATACAAGGTTTTTGAATTATTCCTTTGCTTTATTACTTGTATTCGAAAAGGTCGGAATGCCTTAGCATAACATAACTTAGGTTATGTAAGTTCGAACAACCCTGCCTTTATATTATTTTTATTTTCGAGTTATCTTGGAGGTTCGGTGTTACCGGGAACCTTCTCCTTAGGTAAGTAACTAAGACAATAGTTTGTCGAGGGTAGCCTATAAAATCGATTATGAAAGTTTCGAAGGAATATTTTTTGTTACGGTTCTCGGACATCTCTGAGCCGTGTTAATGCGGTCGTAGCCTTCTAATTCGAGTGCAGCCTAGTGAGATTATTTTTTCGAGTTATCCAGGCTTTCCTAAGATAACAATACCAGAATGGGTATGGCCGTTGAATTTAAAATTCGAGGGTTGCCTAAAAGGTCTTATGCCCCCGATGATTAATAGTTCAACTTATTTGAGTTTGTTTTTCGGACGACAGTCCCCGAGTGTGGGGGTGATCATCCAAGCTCTAGTTATAATTGGTCCTTGTGCTCATTTTCTTAATAGATCGAAAATATGAAACTGTAAAGTGGAATTTTTTTCTAAGACATAAGATAATTGCAAAAAAAGTAGCCTTTAAAATTCGGTGGTTGCCTAGAGGTCTTATTTCCCCGATGATTAATAGTTCGATCTGTTCGAGTTTGTTTTTCGGATGGCAATGCTCGAGTGTGGAGATGATCATCCGAACTCTAGTTATAATCGGCCTTGAGCTTGTTTCCTTAAGAGATCGAAAGTACGAAATTTTAAAGTGAAATTTTTTTCCAAGACATAAGATAATTGCAAGGAATGTAGCCTTTAAAATTCGGGCTAAGAGGTCTTATGCCCCCAATGATTAATAGTTCGGTCTGTTCGAGTTTGTTTTTTGGACGGCAGTCCTCGAGTGTAGGGGTGATCATCTGAACTCTGGTTATAATCGTCCCTTGAGCTCGTTTCCTTAAGAGATCGGAAGTATAAAATTGCAAAATAGAAAATTTTTCTAATACATACGATAATTGCAAGGAAAGTACTTCTCTTTATTCTTGTGAAAAATAGTTATACATGCGTACATGTTTTATGCCAAGGCTCGAGCAACCTATGTGGGCACTGTTCGATTGACCGTTTGTCCCTTACAACAAATCTGTCCTATCGAGACCCTTCTATTGCGCAGTAATTTCCTCGCAAAAAGTTGACATCGAAGGGTAATGCCCCCAGCATTCGAGGTTGATTGTAGGGGAGCCTCAGATTCTGTTAGTGCTATCTTCGACACCGACTCGTGATCGACCTTCAATTCTAAGTTAGCACGATCCACTGTTGCCTCATTAAAAACCTTGCCGAGAGTACAACGCGTGCTTTCAAACCTAAAGACTTCGTGCCGCTCTTTGTCGATCACCTGCAAGTGCTAGTCCAAAAATAGAAATAAATGAAATGGGGTCGTACCTTAGCAGTAATATCGTTTAAGATGAGTTAAATTCCAATTGTTCGGTAGTTGTTCTCCATTTGTCATTCCGAGCTTATAGGATCCTTTCCCTGTGACCTCGAGAATCTGGTATGGTCCTTCCCCGTTCGGACCCAATTTCCCTTCGTTTGGATTTCGAGTGCTTAGCGTGACCTTCCTTAGTACTAGGTCCCAAACATTGAAGTATATAAGGTTGGTCCTTTGATTATAATACCTCTCGATCCGTTTCTTTTAGGTGGCTAATCTAACAAGGGCAACTTCACGCCTTTCATCCAATAGCCCCAGGCTCGTATTCATAGCCTCGTTATTTGATTCCTAACTTAGACCGGTATTAAAGCTTCAGTGCCATAAACCAATAAGAACAGGGTAGACTTGGTACTGGACTTCGAAGTTGTGTGATATGCCCAAAGAACTTCGGGTAAGATCTCTCTCCATTTTCCCTTAGCGTCAGTCAATCTTTTCTTGAGGTTTTGGATTATGGTTTTGTTGGTCAATTCGGCTTGTCCGTTCCCACTAGGGTGGTAAGTATCGGTAAGATCCTTTTGATCTTATGGTCTTCGAGAAATTTGGTCACTTTACTACCAATAACTGTTTTCCATTGTCATATACAATTTCGGAAGGTATCTCGAACCGACATATGATGTGGTCCCAAATGAATTCGATAACTTCCTTCTCCCTAACCTTCTTTTATGCATGTGTTTCAACCCATTTAGAAAAATAGTCATTCATAAATAAGACAAATTAAGCCTTACCTGGTGACGATGGAAGAGGGCCGATGATGTCCATCCCTCATTTCATGAATAGCCATAGTAACAAGACCGAATGCAACAACTCCCCGGCTTGGTGAATCATCGGAGCATTCCTTTGGCACTTGTCACATTTTCATACAAACTCTTTCGCATCCTTTTCCATGTCGATCCAGTAATAGACAGCTCTGATCACCTTTTGAACTAATGATTCGGTGCCTGAGTGATTACCACAAGTGCCCTCGTGAACTTCCCTCAGAACGCATTTGGTATCTCCCGATCCAAGACATATTGCTAGTAGGCCATCAAACATTCTCCTGAACAAGGTTCCCTTTTCGGACAAGGTGAATCAGGTTGCCTTTGTGCGTAGAGCCCTCGGTTCCTTGTGATCTGAAGGAAGTTTCCTGGTCTTCAAATACTCTATGTATTTATTTCTCCAATCCCAGGTTAAACTTGTGGAGTTTATTTCAGCACGACCTTCCTCTAGTACATACCTTATGAGTTGTACGATCCTAAGCTTGCAAGGGCATCGACTATTGATACCCAATTTTTTCTGTATTTTTAAATATGCAAAATACCTTCAAAATAGACTATATAGGCATATATATAAGCATATCCCAAGGTTGCATTATTTTTTCTTGATTTTTTGAAGATTTTTAATCCAATTTACTATCTTATTTTATCAAGAAAAAACCAATAATTATCCCCAAATTGTCATTTTTGGTGATTGATTTATTACAGACTTATTTTTATACTAAAATATAGGACACATAATTTTTTTTACATTTTTTACAAATTTATTTGGTATTTTAAGGATAAAATTGCATAATTGCAATATTAGCCATTTTTATGTTTAAATTCATCTCATATTTATAAAAAGGGATCTTATATTTTTAAATTTTTAGTTATACACTATAAATCATTCTAGTACTTTTAATTAGTTTTCAGATATTTATTTACTATTTTTATAAATTAAATGGAAAAGGGGGTTATTTAACTTATACCCAGATTTTGGCTTCCTAATTTAGTCTAATTAAAACCCAATACCCCAACCCAATTAAACCAACCCATGACCAGGCCCAATCCTAAATCTACCCGACCCAACCCGGATCAAATCTTGATTGTTGATCAATTTTGATCAATGGTCTAGATCCGCCCTTACCTTTTTAACCAAACGACCCCCCCAAACCCCTCTCATTCCTCACTCGACCGACCATCTCCTCTATCTCTTTATCTTTGGTTCTCTCTAGAACCTTCCCCCTCCGCTTCAGCTCCGATGAGTCTCACTCGCCTTCTCCGGCCACCTCCTGGCCTGAATCTATGGTGGTTTCACCACCCACCAGCTCTCCAAGGTTCCTACACACTTGTTCGTTGGGGTTTCATGTTCTGAATACGAAGAAGCTTCATCCAGACCTGGTTCGATTTAAGTTTTACGGCCATTTTCCGCCTTGCTCCGGCAAGCCATTCCTGTTTCGAGCCTGGCCTCAACTCCTCCTGGTTAGATCAACAAATATCCAAGTCTTTCTCAGCGTTTGGGTTTCTCTGAAACCTTAGCTTTTGTGGTTCTTCTAATTTCTTTATATCTGTTCTAGATCCAGGTTTTTCCTAAACTTTTAAAACAATTTTTTGATATTTCTTTTAAACTTTTATATCTGTTCTAGATCCTGCACGACTGAAAGATCGCCACTTTATTTACGCTTGCACAGCTGAAAGATCGCCACTTATTGCATTTCATGGTCTGAAAGATCTCCACCAACCGCATTTCATGGGTTGAAAGATCACCAAATTATCCAAGGGTGTCATTGTTCGGAGGCATCATTCTCATAGCCCGAGAACACCATGTCATGGCCTAAAGATCCCTCAGAAGCCAGAGCACGGCCAAAACTCTTCCAGCCATTTCATCCGGTCAAAATCGGTCATCATATCTTTACCCGACAACTCTTTCATCCTTCCCGGATAAAGAGGGACAGCTATTGATACCTAATTTTTTTTGTATTTTTAAATATGCAAAATACCTTCAAAATAGCCTATATAGGCATATAAAATCATATCCCAAAGTTGCATTATTGTTCCTTGATTTTCTGAAGATTTTTAATCCAATTTATTGTCTTATTTTATCAAGAAAAACCCAATAATTTTCCCAAATTGTCATTTTTGGTGATTCATTTATTGGAGACTCATGTTTATAGCAAAATATAGCTAACACAATTTTTGTATTTTTTTATAAATTTATTTGGTATTTTTAAGGATAAAATTGTATAATTGCAATATTAGCCATTTTTAGGTTTAAATTCGTCTCATATTTATAAAAAGGGATCTTTTATTTTTATATTTTTAATTATACACTATAAATCATTTTAGTACTTTTAATTAGTTTTCAGAAATTTATTTACTATTTTTATAAATTAAATGGGAAAAAGGGGTTATTTAACTTATAGCCTGATTTTGGCTTCCTAATTTAGCCTAATTAAAACCCAATACCCCAACCCAATTAAACCAACCTAAGACCCAAGCCCAATCCTAAATCTATCCCAACCCAATCGGATCAAATCTTGACCGTTGATCAATTTTGATCAATGGTCTAGATCCGCCCTTACCTTTTTTAACCAAACGACCCCCCCAAACCCCTCTCATTCCTCACTGAACCAACCCTCTACTCTATCTCTCTATCTTTGGTTCTCTCTAAAACCTTCCCCCTCCCCTTCAGCTCCGATGAGTCTCACTCACCTTCTCCGGCGACCTCCTGGCCTGAATATATGGTGGTTTCACCACCCATCAGCCCTCTAAGGTTCCTACACATTCATGGTCTGAATACGAAGAAGCTTCATCCAGACCTGGTTCGATTTAAGTTTTATGGCCATCTCCGGCCTTGCTCCGGCAAGCCATGCCTGTTTCGAGCCTGGCCTCTACTCCTCCTAGATAGATCAACAACGATCCAAGTCTTTCTCACCGTTTGGGTTTCTCTGAGACCCTAGCTTTTGTGGTTCTTCTAATTTCTTTAGATCTGTTCTACATCCAGATTTTTCCTAAACTTTTAAAATGTTTTTTTGATATTTCTTTTAAAACCATTGCTTTCAAAATCCTTATTTTTTCGATCTAGGGTTTTTGAGTTATATTTCTCTAATTTTCTTTTTCTCTTGTGTGTTTCTCTGATTTTCTTTTCTTTTGTGTATTTCTTCTACTTTGTTTCTCCTACTGTGTTCTTGTTAAGTTCTTCTACCATGTTTTTATTAGGTTCTTCTACTGTGTTATTTGTGTGTTTCGTCTACCTTGTTTTCTCCTACTGTGTTCTTGTTAAGTTGTTCACCATGTTCTTATTTGTTTCTTCTATTGGTTTCGCATGTTGTTCTTTTACTATGCTCATCATGAATTCCTACTACTAAAAGAGCATGCTAAAGGTCTCAGTTCCTTTCTGAGACCTCTGAACCTTTTTCAATTAGTATCTTTTCCATTAATAACTTGCCATTTCGTCTCTGCACTCGGTTAATATCAAGAACCCTAAATATGGGGGTTCATCCGAGTTTTGAGACCATTGGCTATGTGACTTACTTGTGCTTTATCTCTAAACTTGCTTGATTTCAAAAAACCCTAATCTTTTGGACCTATTTGAGTTCCTAGAGTTGTTTCATCTACTGCTTCATTAAGTTTCAAAATCGTTGCTTCAATTTTGTTTCTTCATATGATTCGACTTTTGCTAAACTTTATAAGACCTTTACTTGACCCCTTTTTCGTATGCTATCGCTAAATTACCATATTCCTAAAGTCTACTACTTACTTATTTTGAAATTGCATGACACTTTCACTTTGTCCTAAATTCAGCCTCGCATGCCTGATACTTGTATACTCTTTATATGTGCTGAACTTTCCTTCTAAATGGATTTCATTTGTGATTGGTTTCAGACTTCTTTTATATAAGTTTGATTGATTTTATTTCTATGTTTGCTGACTTCCCTGTTACTCGATTCGAGTTAAAAGTTTTCCTTAGTTTTTCTCATTTCTGTTCATTTGTGGACCAATGCTTACAAATCTTTGACCCCCTTGATTTACTGTATACCGATGGATCCTTACCTTATTTGTTTTAACCATGTATTTCAAAATTCTTCCTTAATTAAAACCCCTATGTATTTACCCATAATTGCCTACTTTGCACAAGATGTTTATTTGATTTCTTTCCTTAAATATTTTTTATCGTTTGAGTCTGAATTCCTTAATTAAAGGAAGTATTGTATTGACTGATTTTTAATTGATATTCAGTTCCTTAATTATTTTCTTACCTTGTTTCTGCCTATTTTTCACACTATAAATACACGACCCTTTCATTGACATATAGAATCACTCGCAATTTTTCTAAACCTACACTTACACTCAAAAAATATTCTTTCTTGTTGATTGTACTGTGGCCTATTTACAAGACCTACTGCCTACTTTTGTTTATTTGCTTTTTTGAAACTGGTATGTCCTGACTTAAGTTTCAGCACCGCAACAATGTGTTTATTGCTTCCCTATTTACTGCTTATGTATAGTTCAACATTCATTCTAGCTTATTGATTTCTTTCGACCTATTCTATTATGAATCCCAAACCCATGCCCCCTATGTGTTTAAGCTATGGTTTGAAGCATGGCAATATACAAAGTTATTATCCATGAATTGAACTTTATCCCCTGGGGATCCTAGCCTCTAACAGTATGTGTTCTGGTAGGCCTATAGGTGTGCTAGCACTCCCCATTGCTGGGCATGCCTAAAGTTTGCCTTTGCCTAAGCAACATGCTTTTTTTACAATCCCACTATTCCCTTGAACCCCCTTGTGTGTGCTTATCTGTAGTTGGTCCCCTCTCCTTTTTCCTCTTTTAGCACTCTGTTCTGCACTGGCACACTTTCTTAGTCTTTAAGTTCTGCCCCCTCTTGTGAGCCTTGGGACCCTATGAGTTCCCTCTGAACTTGGACACTTGGGGGTTGGCCCTTCCAAACTGCACTTGTTCCAATCTGATAATGCATTTGGGTGTGAGCATTGCCCAGATCCCCTTCGAGGCTCTTAGGAAACTTTGACACAGTCAAATGGGAGAAAAGATTTGGATCATGATCTTATGGAGTTGGTTTAACTCATATTTCAGACATGACGTCTGAATCAGGCTCTCCTTGGTTGTACTTGTATTTGTGTTTTTTTGATGTATTTTTTTTACTTTAATCTGGGCTGTAATAACTTGTAATAAACTCTTGGGGATGGCTAGTTAAAAGGGCAGGTAACTATGTATGCCAAAAGGGTAGATATCATGCCTATAGGTACCTTTAAATATGCATGCTTAGAAATCATGTTCATAGGGTTTCAAATAATTTCTGCATATAGAAATCATGTTCATAGGTTCTTAAAATAATTTCTGCATATAGAAATCACATCCATAGATTCTTAAAATAATTTTTGTACTTAGAAATCATGTTCATAGGGTTTCGAATAACTTCTGCACTTAGAAACCATGTTCATAGGGTTTCAAACAATTTCTGCATATAGAAATCATGTTCATAGGTTTTCAAACTACTTATGCACTTAGAAATCATGTTCATAGGTTTTCAAACAACTTATGCACTTAGATATCATATTCATAGGTTTTCAAACAATTCAGTACCTAGATATCATGTTCATCAGACTTTAAAACAAGTTTCCTGCACTTTATACCGCATTTAAAATCAACTACGCATAGAAAGCATGCTTATAGGAACTCTTAATCGAATCTTGAGCTGCTTCATTCACATATGGAACTAAAAATCAGTAACAACGGTGATGTTAGCTGTAGAACTCATAACCTTCATTAAAATTTTCCTTTCTTTTAATAACCTGACTCTTTTTTTTAAAACCAGTACATATTCAGTTTATTTTGGAGCTTGTTATTTCATTGCTTTCTGTATTCAGTAGATATCATGCCTATAGGATCTTTGTCTAACATTTAGGCAAGCCTTAGGGTAAAATTATAAATTAAATCAGTTCTGTTAATAACTACAACCAGCAGGGAAGCCTGAGTCGGGCTTTTTATCTGAATTATATAATAAATCAGTCTGCCTCAACCTTTAAGCTCTTTTATGTTTAGTATTTAATCAGACCTAAAACAGTATGTGTAAGTCATGCTAATTACGTGCTGCTTTGTTTAAAAGGGGTATATCTGAGCCTTTGCTTGTTATGTGCTTTCCCCTAACTTGCTATACATGTTTTGTATGCCGCCTTAGAATTTTTTGCCTTTAAAACCACAAATAAGCCTAACATCCCTCTCCCTTAGGATTAGTAGTCCTAAATTCTCTCACGGGACTAATAGGATTGGGACGGGTAATAGCAAGCAATAAGTAAACGAGACCATCACGCGCTTTAATACCTTAACAGGGGTGGGAAGGATAGATATTGATATGATGACCACGCGATAATGCCACGCGTAGCCCTTTATTGTGGAGTAATTACCGGGCATTGTGTGGGGTGATCCATATTGTTAATAAACCTAGGACTCCCTTGCCTTATTTCTTGTCTTTTTTAAAGGGATTTCAAACTCTGTCTTTTAAGAAAAATAAGCTTTCTTTTAGTTCTTCCCAACTTTATTTCTTTGTAAACCCTTATGTGAAAATCTTCTCTTATTTGAAGTTTTATTTGTCTACGCATTATTTGCATCTAAATTTACAATAATAATCTGGCCGGGAACTACACTAGTGGATTTTGAGGGGTGCCTAACACCTTCCCCTTAGAATAATTTCAAGCCCTTACCCTATCTCTGGTTACTCAAATCAAAATCTCCTTGGTGTCCTAATGCACCCTAATCATTAGGTGGCGACTCTTCAAATTAGACCCAATTCCCAAAAGGAATGAGTTGTCCTCCCAAATGTCATAAAACTGATTTCGCGAGAAAAAGGGGGTGCGACAGCATGGCGGCTTTGCTGGGGATATTTAGGCTTTTACCATTTCAGACCTTTATTATGAATTTATGCTTCTTTACGCACAATTATTTGTTTATTTCTTGAAATATTCAATTTTCTTTTCATTGCAAAACTGACTTATCTCTTTTTCTTTTCTTTACTGCTTTTCATTACTACCACTTTACATTATAAAACTGTTGTATTTACTGCTTTCTTAACGTGCAAATACATGACTACATCCCTTTAACTGTTGCATAATCCGATAGCAACGCTTATAATGAGTGGTTTCGCTCTTTCGATCACCCCCTAAATCCGAAAAAGGCATATTTGCGGTAAAACCAGTCGATCAATGGTATAGTCGACGGTTTCGCGCCTTTCCCCTGTGAGTTATCCGCTCAAGGGTAGCAATCTAAAACCCCATAGAAACCTTACTCTGTTTAACTGTGGATGCATCATGGTCAAACCTAGCCGAGTCAGTTATGTTGTCCGTATAATGACTCTTTAAGATAGCCTCGCCCAAAGTCCACTGGGTTACGCTCGAACCCGAACGGACGTCATCATGTTCTGTGCATTTATTTGGAGAACTAAATGCTTTTATGCCAATTGCTGATAATAAATAGTCGAGTCTGGTGGGGATAGGGTCTAACCCTTTTATTTTGCAGAAATTGAGGCACGGGGTCCCAAGTTTCGGTATGATTAGCACACTCCCACTCTTGCTAGTTGCTAGATTGGTGGAGGAGTCTTCCATCAAATGACCAAATCAATGAGTGGAAAGAGAGAACCACCAAAGCTAACAAAAAGTTGGAATATCTGGAATGCAGTCTGTTGGAATTGGAAGGAAAAGTGAGGAAGAGAGTCACCGGTTGCCAGAACTCTGATGAAAACGAAGGAGAACGCCTAGCAAAGGCATTTTTACTAGTGAACCTATGGGAGTTGGAGGATTTTATCAACGAGAGTATTCAACCTAGGGAAAGTCCTTCTGGGACCAAATAGATAGGAGTTTTCATTTCTGCTTTATAAAATGTAATAAGGCCAATGGCCACTAGCAACTTTTATTTCTTGTTATTTAGTGTCGATTTGGGATTCGTCCACTTTTATCAATAAAATGAGGCATTTAAGCATTCTAAGTTCTCCAAATCAACTTGTCGCTAGGCCTACCTCGGGCATAAAGAGGTAAGGCTGTATGGTGGGCTGGGCCTGGCCCGGTACCGGACCGGGCCCGCGGGCTAAACGGGCCAAACGGTCCTGGCGGGCCGGTCCTGGCGGGCCGGTCCTGGCGGGCCTGGGCCTAATGGTGCATAAGGCCCGCGACGGGCCGGTCACAATCTTCAGGCCCACGAAG
>MU748921.1:47755-96180 GCA_026770625.1 Nicotiana glauca
TCTCGTCACCTCGTGCGTACGTAGCCCCCACAAATAGGAGCACATGATCAATTATTTCACCTATGGGGACAGTTTCCTCTTACAAGGTTAGAAAGGAGACTCACCTTGCTCCGAAGACTCATAACCAGCATTCTACATTCCTCCAAAGACTTGCACCAACGCACAATGCTCCAAAACTAGCCAATGATTATACAAATCCATTAATATATGCTCAATTAAACTTTACAACCCAATTTGTAACAATTCCTAACCCGGAACGAAAAATTAACAAAATTGCCCTTGGGCTCGCGTGCCCGAAATCTTAAATTTCTCAAAGATAAAGTTTACCCATGAACTCACGAACTCAAATATGTGATTTTCTCTTACTTCTATACTCAAAATTGTGGTCAAAATTCAAGAACGCTAATTTTCTAGGTCTTCCCTCAAACCCCAAGTTTTTCTACAATTTTCATGCCCAAATCCATGTATGAACCTTGTATTTAACTCAAAGCTAGCATAAATTACTTACCTCATGACAAGTGACGAAAATGGCGCCTCAAAGCTACTCCCCATCAACTCTAATGGAAGAAAAATAGGGTTGAAATGAACTCAACCCTGAATATTAAAGACCTCACTGCTCCAGTCATTTCCGCACCTGCGGACCCTGAACCGCTTCTACGGTTTCGCAGGTGCGGTCACCAGGCCGCTTCTGCGATCCACCCTGGCCACCCCAGCTTCTGCTTCTGCGCTTCCTTTTTCGCAGGTGCGGTCCCGCATCAGCGGCTCCCTGACCGCATCTGCGGTCCCAGCTCCCCTCACCAAAATTCGCATATGCGGTCTTCCTGGACACTTCTGCAGCACTGCACCTGCGGCCAAATCTCCGCAGGTGCGGAAATGCCAGATATTAGCTGCCTCAGCTTTTCTTCAACTCCAAATTCAATCCGTTAACTACCCGGAATCCACCCGAGGCTCCCGGGACCTCAACCAAACCTTCCAACCAATCCCAAAACACGTTACGGACTTGCTCGAGGCCTCAAATCATATCAAATAACGCTAAAACCACGAATTTCACTCTGATTCAAGCTTTGTGAACTTTGAACTTTCCAACTTCTACTTCCGATGTTTAAACCTATCAAATCATGTCTGATTGACCTCAAATTTTGCACATGAGTCATATTTGACATTATGGACCTACTCTCACTTCCGGAATCGGATTCCAACCCCGATATCAAAAAGTCCACTTCCGGTCAAACTTCTCAAAAACCTTCAAATTTCTATCTTTAGCCAAACGGCTTCAAAATGACCTACGGACCTCCGAATTCACTTCCGATCATGCTCCCAACTCCATAATCACCATACAGAGCTATTCCTAGACTCGAAATCCAAACGGACATTGATAATACTGAAATGCACTTCAAGCCAAACTTAAGAAATTTCTTCCCGAAATGCTAACTTCCACAATAGGCGTCAAAATGCTCCCTAGTTATCCAAAACCCAATCCGGGCATACGCCCAAGTCCGAAATCATCATATAAACTTGCTGGAACCTTCAGATCCCGATTCTGAGGTCGTTTACTCAAAATTCCAACCCTAGTTTATTCTTTCAACTTTAAGCTTCCGGAATGAGAATTCTCTTCCCAATTCAACTCCGAACTTCCCGAAATTCAATTCTGACCATGCATACAAGACAAATCACCTAAAATGAAGCTTCTCATGGACTCAAACTGCTGAACGACGCACTAGGGGTCAAAAAGACAGGTCGAGTCTTTACAGTCGGGACCTGTAGTCCGCATATGAACGACTCTGTCTTAGCTAAGAAGATCCTCTAAGCTGGTTACTTTTGGATGTCTATGGAGACAGACTGCATCCAGTATGTCCGTAAATGCCACCGCTGCCAGATATATGCGGACATGATAAAGGTGCCACCAATGAGCTTAATGCAACAAGCTCACCATGGCCCTTCGCTGCTTGGGGAATGGATGTTATTGGTCCAATCGAGTCGGCCGCTTTAAACGGGCACAGGTTCATCCTAGTGGAAATCGACTATTTCACCAAATGGGTCGAAATAGCATCTTACAAAGCAGTGACTAAGAAAGTCATGGCAGACTTTGTCCGTGACCGTGTCATCTGTCGATTCAGGATTCCAGAGTCAATCATTGCTGATAATGGCTCTAACCTCAACAGTGAATTAATAAAAGCCATGTGTGAAACCTTTAAGATTAAGCATAAGAATTCCACAGCCTGCAGGCCTTAGATGAATGGAGTTGTAGAAGCCGCCAACAAGAATATCAAGAAGATATTGAGGAAAATGATAGAGAAGCATAAACGATGGCACAAAAAGCTATCATTTTCTCTATTTGGGTATCGCACCACCGCCCGCACATCAACTGGGGCAACCCTCTATATGCTGGTTTATGGTACAGAAGCCATCATTCCCGCTGAAGTAGAAATCCCTTCCTTAAGGGTCATACAGGAAGCTGAGCTCGACGACGCAGAATGGGCGAAAAGTCACTACGAGCAGCTAGCTCTTATAGATGGAAAGAGACTGAATGCAGTTTTGCCACGATCAGCTTTATCAAAACAGAATGTCCAGAGCCTTCAACAAGAGAGTCAAGCCGAGATAGTTCACACCGGGGCAGCTGGTGTTAAAGAAAATTTTCCCGCATCAAGATAAAGCCAAAGGGAAATTCTCTCCAACTGGCAAGAACCATACATGGTTCACCGGGTTCTGACAGGAGGAGCCCTTATACTTGTAGAAATGGATGGAGAAGTGAGGCCAAAACCAATCTATTCCGATGCAGTCAAGCGTTACTATGTGTAATCTTATGCTTTCCTATATGATATAATTTGAACTTCGTCTGACCTGATTCCTGTTAAGAGTGGATACGTAGGCAGCCTTATGGGTTTGGTCACAATTCAATAAAATTTTCATTTTCCCCAGCAATTGGAAACTGGGGTAGAATTTTGAAGAGGACACTCAAAATTTCGAAGTAATTTTAGCCAATCATCGTAAGCAGCCGTCAGAAGTATCAACCCGTTAAACTGAGTAGAATTTTAAGGAGGACCCTTAAAATTTCGAAGCAAGAGAGGTTGCAATGTCCTGAACCATGTCATAGTCATTGATTTATCTAAAAACTATTTCTTAAATATATACTTATGTCATACTTTTACAAACTCATGCGTGTTTATTATCGAAGTCGTTTGTTCAGCAACGCTACCCAAAGAATGCATACCGTATCACCGGATCAAAGCCGAACAGGTCAAGGGAGGTCGGCAGGGGTACGAACTAACCTCCCCTCTACAAAACTCATAATTTTTCTTTGAATGCACGCATTTGGATTGTTGATACTTAATTTTTTCTCTATGCATTTTTATACCCAAAATGCCATAAAAATAGCATGTGTCTGCATATATAAGCATGCCCCAGAGTTTTAGTATTTTTCCCCAAATTTTAAGATTTTTAAAATTAATTTATTGTCTATTTTAACATTGCAAAATCCAATAATTATTCCCAAAATTATCATTTTGGTGAATAATTTATTTCCATTCTCATATGTACACCAAAATATAATTAAGATAATTTTTTCATATTTTTATAAATTGTTTTGGCATTTTTAAAGCTAAATTGCATATAATTGCAATTATAGCCTATCTTACAATTAATAGCATTTTACATTTACAAAATCATTTCCAGTATTTTTAGATTAATGATTATACATTATTAATTAGGTCAATGCTTTTAATTTATTTTTAAAATCAATTTAACTATTTTATAAAAATTAAAAATTGAGAAATTGGCTATTTAACATATAGCCCATTATCATTTCAATTTTAGCCCAAAATTAAACCCCAATTCCACCCAATTAAACTAACCAATTGTATTTTTTTAACCCGACCCCCTAACCCGTTTTCAGACCCGTCCGGATTTCCTTTTAATCCTGGACGTTGATCATTTCGATCAACGGCCCTGATTTGCCCTTTCCTTTTTTAATCCCCTAACCCCTCAAACAGTAACTCATTTTCATAAAGACGCCGCCTCTAAACTCCCTTTATCTCCCAAAAACCTCTCTAGCCACCCGAAACCCTAACCCTATTCCATCGATCCCCGTCTCATTCCCACCGGAATCCATGGCGATACTGGCCAGGGGTGGCCGGTGCTCACTCTCCCTCACCACTAACTTAAGCTATTCGAAGATTGGAGGCCTGACTTCCATGGTCTCCTTTAGATCTGTCTCAGATCTATAAGATCCATGGCCTCTCCGGCCATTTTCCGGCATGTTCAGAGCAATATGAGTCTCTTCGACTCATGATTCGGCTTTCCTCAAGACCTTTTCATCCCAAGGTCTTTTTTGCCATTTTTAAACTTTCTAAGGTTCTTTACTAGTTCATTTCTTTTAGATCTATGACATGCTTGGTCCTTACTTGACGTTTTAAGGGATTTCCCCGAATTTTCTTTCTCAAAACCGTTTCAAATCCGATTTTTAGGGTTTATGGAAAAAGCTTCTTTAAATGTTTTCTGACTTTTTTGCTCTCTCTTATGTGTGCTTGTTTATTTCTTATTATGCTCAAGTTTGTTTTCTTATTTCGATTTTGCAAGATCTTTTTGTTGTTCCTTGTTAACATGTTAACTAGGTTGTTTGTCCTTTACTCTTTGCTATGTGTTCATGCTCTTTGATTTTGCTTCACTTTTCTAAGTTTCGTTGATATTCCTGCTTAGCATGTTCTTGCCTACCTTTTGTCTTGAAACTCGTAGTTTCTCTTGCTTCTGTTTGTGTAAGTCTACCTCTCTCAATGACTTTGAATGATTTCTCACCCTGATTCTATTTGAAACCCAAAAATTTAGGGGTTTTTCTTTGGGTGGATGGCACTGGGGTTTCACTTTGGAGCCCTAGGTCTCCAAACTCACTACGAGCCTGGAACTGAATTCGGAATCCTACTTGCGTGTGATTCTAAATTTTCATTGTTAAACTCTTCTTTTGTTTGAACGGTATGCTTTATATATGAGGAAAAACTTCCCTTTCAAAAGATTTCACCAAGAATTGATTTTGAAATCCCTTTAATCATGCTAGTGATTCAACATTGATTTCTTTCGATTGAATCTCTTTCACTTTACTGGCTGTTTATTTTGATCCTTTTGTGTAAAACTCCTAGGCTTGTGATGTTTTTCTTAAATACTTGGTCTTTGTATCTCTTCTGTGATTCTGTACCTACATTTGAATTATTCTTTCCTTAATTACCTGAGGTTCTTTGTGACTACAACTGGATCCGGGATCCTCTTGATAGATTTTTCAAATTGATACCTTATTTTTACTTCCCTTAATTACCAACTATGTACTTGACCTTATTTGTGCACTGTAGGGTTTCCTTAACCTAATCAGCCTTAGTAAACTTATTTTTCTTCCTTATTACATTTTGACTAGCCATTTGAACTAGACCCCTCAATTAAAGGAATCTAGTTGTCTTAATTGATACTAATTGATTGGTTTCCATGTTTGTACACCCTTTGCCTGCGTTGCTTGTTTTAAAAAAAACTATATAAGGTCATAGTCCTCCCTCTTTCTAAAAAGAATTCAATTCTCTCATAATTAGAAACACACAAAAATACACCACTCACACACAGAACTCACTTTTCGGGCAATACTGTTTTCTAATCCTGCTTTACTTGGGATCTTTTGGATTTGCTGTTTGCAATTTGGCTTCTTTCAAGGCTACTTTTGCTTGCTTAATTTCTTTGAAAATGGTATGTCCTTTGTTTAAATATTCTGCTTCACCCCTATGTGTTTACTTTACAGCTTCAGGCTTCTTGTTTACTATATTGCTTATATGCTGTAATTTGTGCTTCATATCTCCTTTCTTTGCTTATGTTTCTATTATGAATCCTCTACCACTATTCCCTTCTATGTGCTGAGTTGAGCTCTTCGCCTGACAGTATCCTAATTACTGTCCAGGCCTTGGCTTGATCCACAATGGATCCTAACTCTCAATGCTTTACTGGCAGGCTGGTCAGGGGTATGCTAGCATCCCAATTGCCGGGCATGACTACTAGCTTGCCCTGTCTCTCCTTGATTCCCTTCCCCTTTGTGCACTGACACCTATTCCTAGAATCCTAAGTTCTGCCCTCTCTTATGAGCCTTACTTTGGGACCTTGAGTCCCCTCTGAACTTGGACATCTGAGAGCTGGCCTTTCCACACTGCACTATGTTCTTGATTCTGAAATGTTTTGGGGTGTAAGCACTTCCCTGAGTCCCTTTGAGGCTCTTGGGAACTCTGACACACCCCAAATATGGGAAAGTCTTTTGGAAATCTGATCATGGAAGTTGGTTTATCTCATATTATTGGACTTTGAGTCGGAGTTAGGCTGATTAGATGTAGCTGGAATATTCTGATGTAATTTTCACTTTCCCCTCTTTCTGATTCATTCAAGTTGTAATAATTTATAATAACTATAGGGTATATAGTAAAAATGGGGGAGGGTTACTTATTGTGTGCACAAGGGTAGATATCCTGCTCATTAGGTATTACTTTTCTGCAAATCATGTCAAGTTCTACATTTTCCAATACTTTTCATATAGAGATCCTGCCTTAGATTCTGCATTTTTCATAAAAAAATCATGTTTTGGATTCTACATATATTTCACTTAGAAAACCTGCCTATAGGACCTTTACAACTCTGCATTTCAGCATCTACAAAGCATGCCTATAGGTCTTTCAGTACTTCTGCATGTATATGCCACTAGGCAAACAACTTTAGGCTTAATAATAATCAATTAATTTAGAGATCATGTCTATAGGATTATTGCAACTATTAAAATCAATGACACTTAGAAATCATGCATATAGGATCAGATTAACTGAACCAGCCTCGTGTTGAATCTAAAACTAGTCTTAAAATCTACAGATCCTTTTTTCTAAAATCAGTAAAATTTTTCCTTAAAATCAGTATACTTATACATTGCTAGATATCATGCCTATAAGTTTCACCTAGGCAAGCCAGTAGGTAATTGATTAACTGTATCAATTTTGATAACTACATCTAGTCAGGGCTAATTCAGACTCCTCATCTGGAAAATCTGTGATGAATAAGCGTATCCTACACCTTATTTAATTCAGACCAAACCAGTATCTGAAGTCATGCTATATTTTCTCCTTTAAGTGAGGAGGCCTGTGTGAGCCTGAATTGTTATGTGTTTTCCCCTAACTGTTTATGTGTTCTTGCTTGTCGCCTATACTTTTTGTCCTTTTGAAACCCTGAAAAGCCCCAACTCCCCTCCCTTTAGGATTAGTAGTCTCACTGCCTCCGAGACTGATAGGATTGGGGCGGGTAATAACATGCAATAAGTAACAATATCATTTCGCGCTTTAATACCTTAACAGGGTGAGAAGGATAGATATGGATATGATGACTGGTGCGCTAATATCACGTGCGACCCCTCTTCTGAGGAGTGATTGCTGGATATTGCATTGATGTGATCCATATTAATCATAAACCTAGGACCTTTCTCCTTCTATTTGCTTTCATCTATCTTTGTGGAATTATGCAAGTCTTTTTCACAAAATTTCTGCCCTCTTTACCTTTCTCAAGTTCCGATTTACTTGCAATATTGTATGTGAACCCTTTCTATTTGAGACCTTAATTGCCTACTTGATTATGTGAAGTCACAATATGACATGGTCGGGAACCATACTAGTGGATCTTGAGGGGTGCCTAACACCTTCCTCTCGAGATAATTTCTAGCCCTTACACAAACTCTGGTTCTTCAACTCAAACCCTTTATAGTGTCCTAATGCACTTAATCATTAGGTGGTGAATCTTCAAACTCCAAAACCCAATTCCCAAAAGGGAATAAAGTTGTCCTCCCAAATGTCAGAAGCCCAATTTTGCCTTAGAAAAAGGGGGCGTCGACAGCATGGCGACTCCGCTGAGGACTTCTTTAGGCTTTTACCATTTCATGTTATTTGTGACTTTATTGCTTCTTTATTGCTTTTATTTAATGTCTTTATCTCTCTTCTACTTTGAAACTGACTTGGATTTTTGTTTCTTTTTCTTTAATGCTTTCTTTTACCGCTTTCCTTCAATACTGTTGTAATTATGAGCAATTATTGTAATCATTACTTTATGAACTTGAAAATACGTGACAATTTGTTTCATTCTTGTAATTGCATCCTCAAGATCATATTCCACTTGTGCCAAACAAATACCATAGGAACACTTATAATGAGTAGTTGTGCCCTTCTGATATTGTCACCTTCTAAATTTGGCAAAGGCGTATTTGCGGTAAAACCAGTCGATCAGCGGTGCAGTCGACGGTTCCGTGCCTTTCCCTCTTGAATTGTCCGCTCAAGGGTACCGGTCTAATAACTCATAGAAACCTTACTCTGTTCAAATGTGCATGCATCACTGTCAAACCTAGTCGAGTCAGTTATGTTGTCCGCATAATGACTCTTTAAGATAGCCTTGTCTAAAGTCCACTAGGTTTCCTTGGAACCCAAACGGACACTACCACGTCTATGCATTTATTCGGAGAACTAAATGATGCTTATGCTAATGATTGATTTAAATAGTCGAGTCTGGCAGGGGATAAGGGCCTAACACTTTATTTTGCAGAAAATGAGGCACGAAGTCCCCATATTCGGCATGGTAACCAACATTCACCCAAGGTTGTTAAGCTGGTGGGAAGACCTTCACTTCAGTGATCAGACTCTCGTCCGCAAATATTTGGGAAATTTGCCTTCTCTTTTGGAAATCCAACCCGACAATAAAATCATAGAGGCTGCAAATTTATTCTGGGATAGCGACAGATCTGTGTTTCGCTTCGGGGACCCTGAAATGACACATTTGCTCGAGGAAATAGGAGGGTTAGCTGATATTCCTTGGGAGATTCTGGGTTTGCTTATGCCAGAAAATCGCAAGGGCAGGGGTTTCTTCAAGATGATGGGACTAAAGAAAAACCCAGACTTGACCTATTTGAAGGACTCTTACAATCCTTTCGACTATCTATACGAGAGGTACGGCCATAACAAGTCCTACCGCACTTACCCAGATGAATTTGCCCTCACCTCATTGGGGCATATCCACAGAAGGGTCTTCGTCTTTATGTTATGCTTTTTGGGGATGATAGTATTTCCTATAAAGAAGGCTAGTATCCATACCAGACTAGCCATGGTCACCAAGACTCTAATGGAAGGGGTTGGCGGACAACCTTTCAGCATAGTACTATCCAAGTTGGTTGGAAAACGATCATGGTGGGTTGGGACAACCCGGTTCGTCCGAGGTCATAGGGTCATCGATGAAAAGGCTGAAGTACAGATTAATTATAACCAATTGTGCAAGAGGATTCGAGAGTGCGAAAGTGAACATCAGGAAATTCAAGAAGCACATCATAAGTTGATTAAAGAATGGAAAGATATGGCTGTCAGCGCCAATACGCGACTGGGGTATTTGGAGCGGGGTTTAATAGAGTTGGAAAGGAAGTTCATCCAGAGGATCGAAAACTTCCAGAACGCTGAGGGAAATGAAGGAGGACAATTGGTTAGAGCTTATTTGCTGCTGGGACTGCGTGAGCTGGTGAAGCTATTCGATGGAGCTAAAGATGTCGAGTCTGGGGAAGGTCCTTCTAGGACCAAGTAGTTAGGAATCTTTTCTTTTGCTTTAAAATGTAATAAGGCCAATGCCATTAGTGACATTTTACTTTCTGCAATTCTAGTATCGTTTTGGGATTCGTCTTAGTTTTATCAATAAAATGAGGCAATTAGCATTATAAGTTCTCTAAATCAACTTGTCGTTAGGCCTACCTCGGGCACAACGCGACACCCAAATTACGACACGATTTATATTCTTGCACTATGTGTTTAAATATTGCAACGTTTTCTTCTCATAACCCTTCACTAACTTGTTACCTTTTTTGTTTTTACTTTTGTTTTATTTCCCTCCCTAAAAGGTTAGTTCGTGCACTCTGGCAACATCATCATACTCTACGAGATCCAAGGGCCCTCCACCTCCTCCTCCTCTGAGTCCTATCAAAAACAAGAATAAGGCAAAAATGGAAGACTTGAGCAACATCAGGAAGAAGAGTTCGGTTGAAAGGGTAGAGACTTCTTAGGGTATTCAGGTTTCCAAGGAAAGTGCCTCCCGGCTTGAACAAAAGTTATTGAAATTTCAGGAAGAACTGGACCAAGTTCGGAATTTGGCAAGCTTGTCGTTTTCCCTCACTACCCCAGATGTCAACTTTCCCAACACTCAAAACCCCACACCTCCTCCAAACATCCCGAAACCACAATATCAACCCACTCCCCATTACTACTGCAACACATGTCACACTTCAAGTAACACCTCATTGCTCATCCCTGAACAACTAAACTCCACAAATGACCATTCTTACCCTCACCACAACAACCCCATTTATGTGGAAACTGTGTCGCATGCTACTCAACCCATTTCAAGCACACCTGAGTCTGATGACAAAGACTCTCTTATCAAGAACCTGGCCGCAAAACTCAAGAAGCTGACTAGCCGAGTATAGGGTATTGAAGGAAACAAAGGTATCGGGGGGCTGAATTATGAGGACCTTTGCATTCAGCTAGATGTCGAACTTTCGGAGGGGTACAAACCTCCCAAGTTCAAAATGTTTGATGGCACAGGGGATCCCAGAGTCCATTTAAGGACATACTGCGATAAGTTGGTTGGAGTCGGAAGAGATGAAATGATCCGCATGAAACTCTTTATGAGAAGTCTGAAAGGGGATGCTCTATCTTGGTACATTAGCCAAGACCCAAAGAAGTGGATAAATGGGGTAGGTATGGTGTCCGATTTCATGGACAGGTTCACATTCAACAAAGAGAATGCACCAGATGTATTCTACATCCAGAATTTAAAGAAGAAATCCACAGAGACATTCCGCGAGTATGCTACTCGTTGGAGATAAGAAGCCGCTAAGGTCAGGCCGGCTTTAGAAGAAGAACTGATGAACAAGTTCTTCGTCCGAGCTCAAGACCTACAGTATTATGAGAGGTTGATGTTGATTGAAGGCCAGAAATTTTTCGACATCATCAAGCTAGGGGAGAGGATCAAGGAAGGCATTAAAAGTGGTATGGTCACTAACTGTGAAGCATTGCAGGCTACTAACAAGGCTCTACAGTCTGGCAGCACATCCAAGAAAATGGATGTGAGTGTCGTAATGGTTGCACAGAGGACAAAATCCCCAATCAAATACCAAACCTACCCATTACCTCCACTCACATATCAACCTATCCCATATTACCAAGCATCATCGCCTTCCTACCAAGCTCCACCACCTACTTACCAATCATCCCCACCTCCCGCATACCAGCCTACAACACCCAAATACTCCTAATTCGCACACGTCTACCAAGCCTACAATACCCAACAAGCTCACTATCAATCACCTCGCTAAAATTTCCCTAGACCCCGACCAAACTTCGACCACAGACCTCCCAAGCAATATACCGCCATTGCCGAACCGATTGACCAGCTATATGAAAGGCTCAAAGCTGCTGGTTACGTCACCCCCATCCCTGCCATAACTCTAGAAAATCCTTCACAATGGATTAACCCGAACAAAAATTGTGCATGCCATTCCGGCATGAAGGGGCATACCATTGACGAGTGCCGCTCGCTGAAAGATAAGATCCAAGCTTTAATTGACAATAAGATCATCGTGGCAAAGGATCCTGCTCTTAATATTCGCAACAACCCCCTGCCTTACCACAAGGGTAGAGGCTTTCACAAGATCGAGATAGAAGATGATTGGCACCCCAAAGGGTCGATTGGATTGATTGCCGAAGGTGACAAGCCGAAGAAACCAACAGTCACACTTAATCCGATTGTTTTCCAAATCCAGCCTTCTGGGGATGTTGAAGTGAACATGTCTATACCACTTGAGTTCGAAGCACCTCCTTCTACAAAGGCGCCCGGACCAATTGAGGTCGAGTTTGGATCCCCAAAAGCACTTATGCCATTTGAAGTTGTTGTGTTACCTCCCAAAACAAGGGTACCCATTCCTGTAGCAATGTCAGCCATAGCACTGTTCCATACGAAGGCCATCCCTTGGGATTACATCGCTGAGGCGAGAAGGAAAGGGAAAACCAAATTTGGAAAAGTGATTGCAGCACAGGGTATGACCAAAACCGGCAGGGTTTATACTCCAGAACATCTCGCTGAGTCCAGTAAACAATCCTCTGGATGACCAACCATCATTGAAACTGGGCCTGATGATATCTAAAGGAAGATACAAGCAAAAGAGTACTCAGTCATTGATCAACTAAATAAAACACCAGAACAGATCTCCATCCTAACTCTGCTGCAAAGCTCCGATGCACATAAGAATGCCTTGTTGAAGATACTGAGTGAGGCATATGTACCTAGCAACATAACTGGAGGAGAAATGGCAAACATGGTAGGGTAGGTATTGGAGAGTCACAAAATCACTTTCCACGAAGATGAGCTGCCACCAGAAGGGCTAAGCCACAACAAGGCGTTGCACATCACTATGCAATGCGAAGATCATTTCATCACCAGGATTCTGATTGAGAAGGGTCCATCCTCAATATTTGTCCATTGGTGACTCTCAAAATATTGGGAAAGATCATGCATGCGATCAAGGATGGGGCCATCAACATCAAAGTTTTTGATGGTTCCCAAAGGTCCACTATTGGGGAAATCAGTTTCTGTCTGCAAATGGGACCAACGTGGTTCGACGTTGATTTTCAGGTGATAGACATCCCATCATCTTACAACTTGCTATTAGGACGACCTTAGATTCACGCCGCTGGAGTTGTAGCATCAACCCTGCACCAGGCAGTGAAGTTCGAGTGGAATCACTAAGAGGTGATTATTCATGGCGATGGTAGTAATCCCATATACAGTCACCAGACCATCCCAGCGATCGGAGGAAGGAGGAAGATAGGCGGGGAAACCTACCATCATATTGAGCGAGTCAATGTCGTAGACAAAGATAAATGGTGGGATAACAAGATTGAAAACATACTGAATTGGTATGATATGAACCTAGCAGGGGGCTCGGCCAAAACCTCCAGGGAATCACCAAACCCATCAAGATGAAGAAACACGGTACCACTTTTGGTTTGGGATATGAGTACACCTGGAAAGTGTTTAGTGAATGATCGCCACCATGGCATGGTCCTTGCTATCTATTGGAGCATCCGATACCTAACCTGGAGGAGACTTTCCAGCCAGCAGATGTCATATATGGGTCAGAAGAAGAGGAAGCGTTGGCGGCAATGAAGAATTTGTACTTGGAAGACGATAATATGGACTGTTATGTCATTTTCGAGGAGGAAGGGGAGGAAGGCCCTTCCATACAAACTGTGAGCCGAGGAGCACGCCTCAATAATTGGTCCATCAGAACCACCAGGGCCCGGAAAGCTTCGGGGTAGCAAGGCTGAACAAAGCACCATATATTATCTTTCACTTTTTTGCTAGTTGATTTTCTTTCCGTATTTTCTTTAAATTTCGAAAAGAGCTCCAATGTTCAAAACAATTATGGAATTTATCAAAGCATTTCAATTTCTTGTAAATCTCGCTCTTATTATTTTCTCTATCATTTACTTTATTTACACAACATTACTATTACTTATCTTGATGAATAGACGATTGTAACTTGCGACGAGACAATGCAACAAACGGATATAAACTCAAAAGATGATGATATACCAGAAGAGGTCGTTAAAGAGGTTGAGGACTTTGAGAATAAGCCTAAGTATAACTTGGACGAAACTGAGGTTATCAACTTGGGGGATACAGAGAATGTCAAGGAAACACGCATCAGTGATTCACCTGTCACCGTCAGAAAAGGAAGAGTACACGGAATTCCTAAGGGAATATGAGGACATATTCGCCTGGTCGTATGATGATATGACCGATCTCAGTACATCTATTGTAGCTCACAAACTGCCAACAGATCTGACATGCCGCTGGTAAAGCAGAAGCTCAGGAAGTTCAAACTTGACATGAGTTTGAAAATCAAGGAAGAAGTTACCAAACAAGTTAAAGCCAAGGTCCTCAGGGTAGTGGAGTATCCAACATGGTTAGCCAACATTGTGCCAGTGCCGAATAAAGATAGGAAGGTCAGAGTCTGTGTCGACTACCGGGACCTCAATCAGGCCAGTCCGAAAGACGACTTCCCCTTGCCGAACATACACATTCTGATTGACAACTGCGCCAAGCACGAGCTGCAGTCATTTGTTGATTGTTTTGCTGGGTGTCATCAGATATGGATGGACAAATAAGACACGGAGAAAATGGCTTTCATTATGCCGTAGGGGATGTATTGTTAAAAGATGATGCCATTTGGATTAAAGAATGTCGGGGCCACCTACATGAGGGCCATGACTACTATTTTCCATGACATGATACACAAATATATCGAGGCGTATGTAGACGATATCATCATCAAATCCAAGAAAGCCATTGACCACATGGAATATCTTAGGAAGTTCTTCAACAGATTGAGAAGGTACAATCTGAAACTAAATCCCGCCAAATGTGCATTCGGGGTTCCTACCGGAAAATTGCTTGGGTTCATCGTAAGTCGATGAGGAATAGAACTGGATCCGTCAAAGTTTAAGGCCATCCAAGACTTGCCACCGCCAAAGAACAAGAAAGAGATTATGAGTTTCTTGGGGAGACTCAACTACATCAGTCGGTTCATAGCTCAGTCCACTATCATTTGTGAGCCAATCTTTAAGATGTTAAAGAAGGCCGCGGCCACCAAATGGACTGATGATTGTCAGAAAGCCTTTGACCGAATCAAGGAATACCTGTCAACGCTGCCGGTTCTAGTTTTGCCCGAACTAGGTAGACAGCTATTGCTCTACCTTGCAGTATTGTATGGGGCATTCGGTTGTGTTTTGGGACAATATGACAAAATGGGGAGAAAAGAGCAAGCCATTTATTATCTCAGCAAGAAGTTCACCCCGTACGAGGCCCGGTATTCTCTATTAGAGCGCACCTATTATGCTCTAACTTTGGTAGCTCAAAAGTTTAGGCATTATTTCTGTGCCTATACCACTTATCTCATATCGAGAATGGATCCGCTGAAGTATATCTTCCAGAAGCCTATGCATACGGGCAAGCTAGCCAAGTGGCAAATCCTACCGAGTGAATTCGACATTGTTTACGTGACTCAAAAGGCAATTAAAGGACAAGCATTGGCAGATCATCTTGCCGAAAATCCCGTGGACGGATAATACGAGCCTCTAAAGATGTATTTTCCTGACAAAGAGGTATCTTTCATAGGAGAAGATATCGCAGAATCCTATGATGGCTGGAGAATGTTTTTCGACGGAGCAGCAAACTTCAAAAGAGTTGGCATAGGAGCAGTTCTAGTATCAGAAACAGGTCAGCATTATCTGGTTTCTGCCAAGCTTAGGTTCTCGTGCACCAACAACATGGCCGAATATGAAGCCTGCATCCTAGGGCTCAAGCTGGCCATTGATATGAACATTCAGGAGTTACTAGTGATCGGGGATTCAGATTTGCTCATACATTAGGTACGAGAAGAATGGGCAACCAAGAACTCCAAGATACTTCCTTATCTGCATCATGTATAGGAGTTGAGGAAGAGATTTACAAAGACAGAATTCCAACATGTTCCCAGAGTCCAGAATGAGTTTGCCGATGCATTGGCTACCCTATCATCTATGATTCAGCATCCAGATAAGAAATTCATTGATCCTATCCCGGTAAAAATTCATGATCAGCCATCCTATGTGCTCATGTCGAGAAAGAAGCAGATGGAAAACCCTAGTTTCACGATATCAAGGAATATTTAGCAACATGAGAATATCCAAAACTTGCAAACGCTACTCAGAAGCGTACACTACGAAGGTTATCCAATCACTTCTTTCACAGCGGAGGAATCCTATATAGGAGGACTCCCGATTTGGGGAGTACTGAGGTGTGTCGAAGCCAAGGAAGCATCCAGGTTGTTAGAAGAGGTTCATCAAGGTACCTGTGGTCCACATATGAATGGTTTTGTCTTAGCAAAGAAGATACTCCGAGCAAGATATTTTTGGTTGACTATGGAAACGGACTGCATCTAGTATGTCCGAAAGTGCCATCGTTGTCAGATACACGCAGATATAATAAAAGTGCCTCCAAACGAGCTTACTGCAACAAGCTCGCCATGGCCGTTCGCCGCTTGGGGAATGGATATTATCGGACCTATCGAGCCTGCCGCATCAAATGGGTATAGATTCATTCTAGTGGCAATTGATTATTTCACCAAATAGGTAGAAGTAGCATCATATAAGGCAGTGACCAAGAAAGTTGTGGTAGACTTTGTCCGCGACCGCATCATTTGCCGGTTCGGCATCCCAGAGTCAATCATTACTGATAATGGTTCCAATCTCAACAGTGACCTGATGAAAGCAATGTGTGAAATATTCAAAATTAAACATAAGAATTCTACAACCTACAAACCTCATATGAATAGAGCTATAGAAGCAGCCAACAAGAACATCAAGAAGATACTAAGGAAGGTGATAGAGAAACACTAGTAGTGGCACGAAAATTTATCATTTACCTTATTGGGATACCGTACCACAGTTCGCATATCAACCGAAGCAACTCTATATATGTTGGTTTATGGTACAGAGGTAGTCATTCCCGCCGAGGTGGAGATTCCCTCCTTGAGGATCATACAAGAAGCAGAACTTGACGACGTAGAATGGGTAAAAAACCGCTACGAGCAACTAGCTCTAATATATGGGAAGAGAATAAATGCAGTTTGCCATGGTCAATCGTATCAGAACATAATGACCAGAGCCTTCAACAAAAGAGTCAAGCCGAGAAAGTTTACACTGGGACAGCTGGTGTTGAAGAAAATATTCCCGCATCAAGATGAAGCCAAAGAGAAATTCTCTCCCAACTGGCAGGGCCCGTACATGGTTCACCGGGTCCTAACAGGAGGATTGCAGAAATGGATGGAGAAGTCTGGCCAAAGCTAATTAATTCAGATGCAGTCAAGCGTTACTATGTGTAATCTTTATGCTTTCCTATATGATGTAATTTGAACTACGCCTGACCTGATTCCCGTTTAAGAGGGGATACGTAGGCAGCCTTATGGGTTCGGTCACAATTAAATAAAATTTTCATTTCCCCCCGCCATTGGAAACTGGGGCAGAATTTTGAGGAGGACCCTCAAAATTCCGAAGTTGGTTTTCAGCCAGTCATCGCGCGCAACCGTCAGAAGCACTAGCCCAGTAAACTGGGGCAGACTTTTGAGAAGGACCCTCAAAATCCCTGAGCGAGAGAGGTTGCAATGTCTTGAACTGCATTGCAGTCGTCAGTTCATCTAAAGAGAACTATTTTAAATATTGTATTTATATTACGTTTTTACTATATCATGCATGACTACATCAAAATCGCTTTGTTTAGCAACGCTGCCCCAATGACAACAACGCCGGCAGGATAAGCAAAGTCCACGGGAAGACGAACTAACCTTCCCCCTTTACAAAACTCACAATTTTCTTTGGATGCAGGCACCCAAGACATAAAATCATCAGATATGATTACACACTCATACTTTTTCAGGAATACAACTCTCAGAGTCATCATCTATTTACACGACATCCCCAGCAGCCACAATATCACAATCAGCTATCAGCTATCAGCTCTCAGCTAAGAGATCTCATTACTATTCGCCTTTTGCATTTCTCTGCATTGCATAAGGCTACCTTTCTGCCTTCCGAGACTAAGCATTGTCTCCATTTGAATTTCTCTGCACTGCATAAGGCTACCTTTCTGCCTTCCGAGACTAAGCATTGTCTCCGTTTGCATTTCTCTATATTACATAAGGCTACCTTTCTGCCTTCCGAGACTAAGCATTGTCTCCATCTGCATTTCTCTGCATTGCATAAGGCTACCTTGCTACCTTCCGAGACTAAGCATTGTCTCCATCTGCATTTCTCTGCATTGCATAAGGCTACCTTTCTACCTTCCGAGACTACGCATTGTCTCCATCTTCATTTCTCTACATTGCATAAGGCTACCTTCCTGCCTTCCGAGACTAAGCATTGTCTCCATCTGTATTTCTCTACATTGCATAAGGCTACCTTTCTGCCTTCGGAGACTAAGCATTGTCTCCATCTATATTTCTCTGCATTGCATAAGGCTACTATTCTACCTTTTGAGACTAAGCATTGTCTCCGTCTTGCAGGGCTGAAACATAACCGCTTTATCTCTCTTGTATGGCTGAAATACCGCCACCTTTTATTTACATCTTAGCACCGGCTGAAATATTGCCATTTTATATTAACATTTTACATCGGCTGAAATATCGCCAAACTTTATTTAAATTCTGCATCGGCTGAAATATCGCCGACTTTATTTAAATTCTGCATCGGCTGAAATATCGCCAAACTTTATTTAAATTCCGCATCGGCTAAAATATTGCCAACTTTATTTAAATTCTGCATCGGCTGAAACATCGCCAACTTTATTTAAATTTTGCATCGGCTAAAATATCGCCAACTCTATTTAAATTCTGCATCGGCTGAAACATCACCAACTTTATTTAAATTGTGCATCGGCTGAAACATCACCAACTTTATTTAAATTCCGCATCAGCTGAAATATCGCCAACTTTATTTAAATTCCGCATCGGCTGAAACATCACCAACTTTATTTAAATTTCGCATCGGCTGAGATATCGCCATTTTATATTTACACTTTACGTCGGCTGAAATATCACCATTCTTTACATCGGCTAAAATATTGCCATTTTTAGTCTTGCATCGGCTGAAAGATCGCCACCGTCTGCATTTCATGGGCTGAAAGATCGTCGACTTGTCCAAAGGCATCATTGTTCATAGGCACCATTTTCATAGCCCAAGAACGTCATGTCATGGCCTGAGGACCCCATTTTATCTTTCGCATATCGTTATTCAAAGGCATCATGGTTCGGAGGCATCACTCATAGCCTACGAATCCTTTATTATACGCTTCATGGCCCAGGACGTCATGGTCTGAGGACGTCATCCTAACTGTCCGAAGACAACATTCATGGTCCAATGGGAACTTGCATCACATTTAAATTTATACACAATATATGTTTGCATTGCTCACCTGCAGGTACACCGGCTATCAACGGCCGTCTCAGAAGGAGCAATCCCGCTCCAGTTCCCGCACCCTACTAGACTTGGACCATCTTTCTCAACCTGAACAGTGCGTCCGTCTTTCGAAAAACTCCATCGGCATGTTCCACCGACGGATCCTGAACTACATATGGCATGATTTCTGTAAGACCGGGGATATGTAGGCAGCTCAGAAACCAGAGCTCGGTCAAAATTCTTTGCAAATCGTTTCTTTCGGTTAAAATTGCCCATCATATCTTTACCCGACAATTCTTTCGTCCTTCTCGGGTAAAGAGGGGCAGCTGGTGATACCCAATTTTTCCCCTATGTATTTTTATACCCAAAATAGCTTAAAATAGCATGTGTCTGCATATATAAGCATGCCCAAGAGTTTTAGTATTTTTCCCCAAATTTTAAGATTTTTAAAATCAATTTATTGTCTATTTTAACAATGCAAAATCCAATAATTATTCCCAAAATTATCATTTTGGTGAATAATTTATTTTCATTCTCATATATATACCAAAATATAATTAAGGTGATTTTTGCATGTTTTTATAATTTTTTTTGGCATTTTTAAAGCTAAATTGCATATAATTGCAATTATAGCATATCTTACAATTAATAACATTTTACATTTATAAAATCATTTTCAGTATTTTTAGATTAATCATTATATATTATTAATTAGGTCAATGCTTTTAAGTTATTTTTAAAATCATTTTAACTATTTTATAAAAATTAAAAAGGGGGAAATTGGCTATTTAACATATAGACCATTATTATTTCAATTTTAGCCCAAAATTAAACCCCAATTCCACCCAATTAAATGACCCAATTGTATTCTTTTAACCTGACCCCTTAACCTATTTTCAGACCCGTCCGGATTTTCCTTTAATCCTGGTCGTTGATCATTTCGATCAACGGCCCTTATTTGGCCTTTCCTTTTTTAATCCCCTAACCCCTCTAACCCTAAATCATTTGCATAAAGACGCCGCCTCTAAACTCCCTTCGTCTCCCAAAAACCTCTCTAGCCACCCGAAACCCTAACCCTATTCCACCAATCCCCGCCTCATTCCAACCGGAATCCATGGTGATACTGGTCAGGGGTGGCCTGTGCTCACTCTCCCTCACCACTAACTTAAGCTATTCGAAGATTGGAGGCCTGACTTCCATAGTCACCTTTAGATTTGTCTCAGATCTGCAAGATCCATGGCCTCTCCATCCATTTTCCGGCATGTTCAGAGCAATATGAGTCTCTCCGACTTAGGATCCGACTTTCCTCAATACCTTCTCATCCTAGGGTCTTTTCTGCCATTTTTAAACCTTCTAAGGTTCTTTACTCGTTCATTTCTTTTAGATCTATGACATGCTTGGTCCTTACATGACGTTTTAAGGGTTTTCCCCAAATTTTCTTTCTCAAAATCGTTTCAAATCCGATTTTTAGGGTTTCTAGAAAAGGCTTCTTTAAATGTTTTCAGACTTTTTTGCTCTCTTTTATGTGTGCTTGTTTATTTCTTATTATGCTCAAGTTCGTTTTCTTATTTCGATTTCGCAAGATCTTTTTGTTGTTCATTACTCACATGTTAACTAGGTTGTTTGTCCTTTACTCTTTGCTATGTGTTCATGCTCTTTGATTTTGCTTAAATTTACTAAATTTCGTTGATATTCATGCTTAGCATGTTCTTGCCTACCTTTTGTCTTGAAACTCGTAGTGTCTCTTGCTTCTGTTTGTGTATATCTGCCTCTCTCAATGACTTTGAATGATTTCTCACCCTGATTCTATTTGAAACCCTAAAATTTAGGGGTTTTTCTTTGGGTGGATGGCACTGGGGTTTCACTTTGGAGCCCTAGGTCTCCAGACTCACTGCGAGCCTGGAACTGAATTCGGAATCCTACTTGCCTGTGATTCTAAATTTTCATTGTTAAGCTCTTCTTTTGTTTGAACGGTATGCTTTATATACGAGGAAAAACTTCCCTTTCAAAAGATTTTACCAAGAATTGATTTTGAAATCCCTTTAATCATGCTAGTGATTCGACATTGATTTCTTTCGATTGAATCTTTTTCACTCTACTGGCTGTTTATTTTGATCTTTTTGTGTAAAAATCCTAGGCTTGTGATGTTTTCCTTAAATACTCGGTCTTTGTATCTCTTCTGTTATTCTGTACCTACGTTTGAATTATTCTTTCCTTAATTACCTGAGGTTCTTTGTGACTACAACTGGATCCGGGATCCTCTTGACTGATTTTTCAAATTGATACCTTATTTTTACTTCCCTTAATTACCAACTATGTACTTGACCTTATTTGTACACACTCGTGTTTCCTTACCCTAATCAGCCTTAGTAAACTGATTTTTCTTCCTTATTCCATTTTGACTAGCCGTTTGAACTAGACCCCTTAATTAAAGGAATCTAATTGTCTTAATTGATACTAATTGATTGGTTTCCATGTTTGTACACCATTTGCCTCCATTGCTTGTTTTCAAAAAAAACTATATAAGGGCCTAGTCCTACCTCTTTCTAAAAAGAAGTCAATTCTCTCATAATCAGAAACACACGAAAATACACCACTCACACACTGGTATGTCCTTTGATTAAATATTATGCTTCACCCCTCTGTGTGTTTACTTTACAGCTTCAGGCTTCTTGTTTACTTTATTGCTTATATGCTGTCATTTGTGCTTCATATTTCCTTTCTTTGCTTCTGTTTCTGTTATGAATCCTCTACCCCTATTCCCTTCTATGTGTTGAGTTAAGCTCTTGGCCTGACATTATCCTAATTACTGTCCAGGCCTTGGCTTGATCCACAATGGATCCTAACTCTCAATGCTTGACTGGCAGGCTGGTCAAGGGTATGCCAGCATCCCAATTGCTGGGCATGACCACTAGCTTGCCCTGTCTCTCCCTGATTACCTTCCCCTTTATGCACTGACATCTATTCCTAGAATCCTAAATTCTTCCCCTCTCTTATGAGCCTTTCTTTGGGACCTTGAGTCCCCTCTGAACTTAGACATCTGAGAGCTGGCCTTTCCACACTACACTATGTTCTTGATTCTAAAATGTTTTGGGGTGTAAGCACTGCCCTGAGTCCCTTTGAGGCTCTTGGGAACTCTGACACACCCGAAATATGGGAAAGACTTTTGGAAATCTGATCCTGGAAGTTGGTTTATCTCATATTATTGGACTTTGAGTCGGAGTTAGGCTGATTAGATGTAGCTGGAATATTCTGATGTAATTTTCACTTTCCCCTCTTTCTGATTCATTCAAGTTGTAATAATTTGTAATAACTATGGGGTATATAGTAAAAATGGGGGAGGGTTACTTATTGTATGCACAAGGGTAGATATCATGCTCATTAGGTATTACTTTTCTGCATATCATGTCAAGTTCTACATTTTCCAATATTTTTTATATAGAGATCCTGCCTTAGATTCTGCATATATTTCACTTATAAAACCTACCTATAAGACCTTTACAACTCTGCATTTCAGCATCTAGAAAGCATGCATATAGGTCTTTCGGTACTTCTGCATGTATACGCCACTAGGCAAACAACTTTAGGCTTAATAATAATCAATTAATTTAGAGATCATGTCTATAGGATTATTGCAACTGTTAAAATCAATGACACTTAAAAATCATGCCGATAGGATCAGATTAACTGAACCAGCCTCGTGTTCAGTCTAAAACCAGTACAGATCCTTTTTTCTAAAATTAGTAAAACTTTTCCTTAAAATCAGTATACTTCTACATTGTTAGATATCCTGCCTATAGGTTTCACCTAGGCAAGCCAGTAATTGATTAACTGTATCAGTTTTGATAACTACATCTAGTCAGGGCTAATTCGGACTCCTCATTTGGAAAATATGTGATGAATCAGCCTATCCTACGCCTTATTTATTTCAGACCAAACCAGTATCTGAAGTCATGCTATATTTGCTCCTTTAAGTGAGGAGGCCTATGTGAGCCTTAATTGCTATGTGTTTTCCCCTAACTGTTTATGTGTTCTTGCTTGTCGCCTAGACTTTTTGTCTTTTTGAAACCCTGAAAAGCCCAACTCCCCTCTCTTTAGAATTAGTAGTCTCACTGGCTCCGAGACTGATAGGATTGGGGCGGGTAATAGCATGCAATAAGTAATGATACTATTCCGCACTTTAATACTTTAACAGGGTGGAAAGGGTAGATATGGATATGATGATCGGTGCGCTAATATCACGTGCGATCCCTCTTATAAGGAGTGATTGCTGGATATTGCATTGATGTGATCCATATTAATTATAAACCTAGGAACTCCCTCCCTATATTTGCTTTCATCTATCTTTGTGGAATTATGCAAGTCTTTTTCACAAAATTTCTGCCCTCTTTACCTTTCTAAAGTTCCGATTTACTCGCAATATTGTATGTGAACCCTTTTTATTTGAGCCCTTAATTGCCTACTTAATTATGTGAAGTCACAATATGACATGGCCGGGAACCACACTAATGGATCTTGAGGGGTGCCTAACACCTTCCTCTCGAGATAATTTCTAGCCCTCACCCAAACTCTGGTTCTTCAACTAAAACCCTTTATCGTGTCGTAATGCACTTAATAATTAGGTGGTGACTCTTCAAACTCCAAAACCCAATTCCCAAAAGGGAGTAGAGTTGTCCTCCCAAACAAGCCCAATTTCGCCTTGGAAAAAGGGGGCGTCGACATGGATTACGAAAGCATATGACATACTACACACCTACAAGACAAACATCGATTCATGAATTCAACTCTCAGGATTGTTGCACCTATCGACTGGTCAGCCCAGCACGCTAGTGATATCCTATATATCATAATATCCCCAGCGATCTCGACATCGAAACTTGCTATCAGCTAAGAAACTCTATTACCATCTGCCACTTTACTTTATTTGTGCATTACATAAGGCTACCATTCTGCCTTCCAAGACTAAACACTGTCTCCATCTGTATTTTCTACATTGCATAAGGCTACCATTCTGCTTTTTGAGACTAAACACTGTCTCCATCTGTATTTTTTGCATTGCATAAGGCTACCATTCTGCCTTCCGAGACTAAACACTATCTCCGTCTGCATTTTCTGAATTGCATAAGGCTACCATTCTGCCTTTCGAGACTAAACACTGTCTCCATCTGCATTTTTCTGCATTGCATAAGGCTATCATTCTGCCTTTCGAGACTAAACACTGTCTCCATCTACATTTCGCATGGTTGAAAGATCGCCACTTCATTTTTACATCCTGCACGGCTGAAAGATCGCCATTTCATTTTTACATCCTGCACGGCTAAAAGATCACCACTTCATTTTTACATCCTGCACGGTTGAAAGATCGCCACTTCATTTACATTTGCATGGCTGAAAGATCGCCACTTCATTTACATTTGCATGGCTGAAAGATCGCCACTTCATTTACATTTGCATGGCTGAAAGATCGCCACTTCATTTTTACATCTTGCACGGCTGAAAGATCGCCACTTCATTTTTACATCTTGCACGGTTGAAAGATCGCCACTTTATTTTTACATCCTGCACGGCTGAAAGATCACCACTTTATTTAGGTTTGCAGGGCTGAAAGATCGCCACTTTATTTTTACATCCTGCACGGCTGAAAGATCGCCACTTTATTTACGCTTGCATGGCTGAAAGATCGCCACTTATTGCATTTCATGGTCTGAAAAATCTCCACCTACCACATTTCATGGGCAGAAAGATCACCAAATTATCCAAGGGTGTCATTGTTCGGAGGCATCATTCTCATAGCCCGAGAACACCATGTCATGGCCTAAAGATCCCTCAGAAGCCATAGCACGGCCAAAACTCTTCCAGCCATTTCATCCGGTCAAAATCGGTCATCATATCTTTACCCGACAACTCTTTCATCCTTCCCGGATAAAGAGGGCCAGCTGTTGATACCCAATTTTTTTTGTATTTTTAAATATACAAAATAACTTCAAAATAGCCTATATAGGCATATAAAAGCATATCCCAAGGTTGCATTATTGTTCCTTGATTTTCTGAAGATTTTTAATCCAATTTATTGTCTTATTTTATCAAGAAAACCCCAATAATTTTCCCAAATTATCATTTTTGGTGATTCATTTATTGGAGACTCATTTTTATAGTAAAATATAGCTAACACAATTTTTGTATATTTTTTACAAATTTATTTGGTATTTTTAAGGATAAAATTGTATAATTGCAATATTAGCCATTTTTAGGTTTAAATTTGTCTCATATTTATAAAAAGGGATATTTTATTTTTAAATTTTAAATATTACACTATAAATCATTTTAGTACTTTTAATTAGTTTTTAGAAATTTATTTACTATTTTTATAAATTAAATGGGAAAAAGGGGTTATTTAACTTATAGCCAGATTTTGGCTTCTTAATTTAGCCTAATTAAAACCTAATACCCCAACCCAATTAAACCAACCTAAGACCCAGGACCAATCCTAAATCTATCCCGACCCAACCCGGATAAAATCTTGACCGTTGATCAATTTTGATCAATGGTCTAGATCCGCCCTTACCTTTTTTAACCAAACGACCCCCCTAAACCCCTCTTATTCCTCACTCAACCAACCCTCTCCTCTATCTCGCTATCTTTGGTTCTCTCTAAAACCTTCCCCCTCCGCTTCAGCTCCGATGAGTCTCACTCACCTTCTCCGGCCACCTCCTGGCCTGAATCTATGGTGGTTTCACCACCCACCGGCCCTCTAAGGTTCCTACACACTTGTTCGTTGAGGTTTCATGTTCTGAATACGAAGAAGCTTCATCCAAACCTGGTTCGATTTAAGTTTTATGGCCATCTTCCGCCTTGCTCCGGCAAGCCATGCCTGTTTCGAGCCTGGCCTCAACTCCTCCTGGTTAGATCAACAAATATCCAAGTCTTTCTCACCGTTTGGGTTTCTCTGAAACCTTAGCTTTTGTGGTTCTTCTAATTTCTTTATATCTGTTCTAGATCCAGGTTTTTCCTAAACTTTTAAAACTATTTTTTGATATTTCTTTTTAAACTATTGCTTTCAAAACCTTTATTTTTCCGATCTAGGGTATTTGAGTTATGTTTCTCTGATTTTCTTTTTATCTTCTGTGTTTCTCTGATTTTCTTTTCTTTTATGTGTTTCTTCTACTATGTTTCTCCTACCGTGTTCTTGTTAAGTTCTTCTACCATGTTCTTATCAGTTACTTCTACTGTGTTATTTGTGTGTTTTGTCTACCTTACTTTCTCCTACTGTGTTCTTGTTAAGTTGTTCACCATGCTCTTATTTATTTCTTCTACTAGTTCTTCTACTGGTTTCGCATGTTGTTCTTTTACTATGCTCATCATGAATTCCTACTACTAAAAGAGCATGCTAAAGGTCTTATTTCCTTTCTGAGACCTCTGAACCTGTTTCAATTAGTATTTTTCCATTAATCACTTGACCTTTCGTCTCTGCACTCGGTTAATGGCAAGAAACCAAAATATGGGGGTTCATCCGAGTTTTGAGACCATTGGCTATGTGACTTGCTTGTGCTTCATCTCTGAACTTGCTGGATTTCAAAAACCCTAATCTTTTGGACCTATTTGAATTCCAAGGGTTGTTTCATCTACTGCTTCATTAAATTTCAAAATCATTGCTTCAATTTTGTTTCTTCATATGATTCTGACTTTTGCTAAACTCTATAATACCTTTACTTGACCCTTTTTTCGCATGCTATCGCTAAATTACCATATTCTTATAGTCTACTACTTACTTATTTTGCAATTGCATGACACTTTGTCCTAAATTCATCCTCGCATGCCTGATACTTGTGTACTCTTTATATGTGCTGAACTTTCCTTCTAAATGGATTTTATTTGTAATTGGTTTCAGACTTCCTTTATATAAGTTTGATTGATTTTCTTTCCATGTTTGCTGACTTCCATGTTACTCGATTTGAGTCAAAAAAATTCCTTAGTTTTTCTGACTTGGTTCATTTGCGGACCAATGCTTACAAAATCATTGACCCCCTTGATTTATTGTATACCGATGGATCCTTACCTTATTTATTTTAACCATGTATTTCAAAACTCTTCCCTTAATTAAAACCCTAGGTATTTACCCCTAATTGCCTACTCATAAGATGTTTATTTGATTTCTTTCCTTAAATAGTTTTTACCGTTTGAGTATGAATTCCTTAATTAAAAGAAGTCTTGTATTGATTGATTTTTAATTGATATTCAGTTCCTTATTTGTTTTCTTACCTTGTTTCTGCCTATTCTTCACACTATAAATACACGACCCTTTCATTAACACACAAAATCACTCGTAGTTTTTCTGAACTTACACTTACACTCAAAAAATACTCTTTCTTGTTGCTTGTACTGTGGCATGCTTATAAGACCTACTGCCTACTTTTCTTTATTTGCTTCTTTGAAACCGGTAAGTCCTAACTTAAGTTTCAGCACCACAACAATGTATTTATTGCCTTGTATCCCTGTTTACTACTTATGTATAGTTCAACACTCATTGATTTCTTTCTGCTTGTTCTATTATGAATCCCAAACCCTTGCCCCCTATGTGTTTAAGCTATGGTTTGAAGGATGGCAATATGCAAAGTTATTGTCCATGAATTGAACTTGATTCCCTGGGGATCCTAGCCTCTAACAGTATGTGCTCTGCCAGGCTTATAGGTGTGCTAGCACTCCCCATTGCTGGGCATGCCTAAAGTCTGCCTTTGCCTAAACAACAGGCTTTTTTTACAATCCCCTTATTGCCTTGAACCCCCCTTGTGTGTGCTTATCTGTAGTTGGTCCCCTCTCATTTTTCCTCTTTTAGCACTCTGTTCTACACTTGCACACTTTCTTAGTCTTTAAGTTCTTGCCCCCTCTTGTGAGCCTTGCCTTGGGACCCTCTGAGTTCCCTCTGAACTTGGACACTTGGGGACTGGCCCTTCCAAACTGCACTTGTTCCAATCTGATAATGCATTTGGGTGTGAGCGTTGCCCGAAGCCCCTTATAGGCTCTTAGGGAACTTTGACACACTCAAATGGGAGAAAGGATTTGGATCATGATCTTATGGAGTTGGTTTACCTCATATTTCAGACATGAAGTCTGAATCACGCTCTCCTTGTTTGTACTTGTATTTATGTTTTTCTGATGTACTTTTTTACTTTAATCTGGGCTGTAATAACTTGTAATAAACTCTTGGGAATGGCTAGTAAAAAGGGTAGGTAACTATGTATGCCAAAAGGGTAGATATCATGCCTATAGATACCTTTAAATATGCATGCATGTTCATAGGGTTTCAAATAATTTTTGCAAATAGAAATCATGTTCATAGGTTCTTAAAATAATTTTTGCATATAGAAATCACGTTCATAAGTTCTTAAAATAATTTCTGCATATAGAAATCACGTTCATAGGTTCTTAAAATAATTTTTGCATTTAGAAATCATGTTCATAGAGTTTCAAATAACTTCTGCACTTAGAAATCATGTTCATAGGGTTTCAAACAATTTCTGCATACAGAAATCATGTTCATAGGTTTTCAAACAACTTCTGCACTTAGAAATCATGTTCATAGGTTTTCAAACAACTTCTCCACTTATAAATCATGTTCATAGGTTTTCAAACAATTTAGCACCTAGATATCATGTTCATAAGTCTTTAAAACAAGTTTCCTGCACTTTATACCACGTTCAAAATCAACTATGCGTAGGAAGCATGCCTATAGGAACTCTTAATCGAATCTTGAGCCGCTTCATTCACATATGGAACTAAAAATCAGTAACAACGGTGCTGTTAGCCGTAGAACTCATAACCTACATTAAAATTGGCCTTTCTTTTAATAACCTGACTCCTTTTTTTAAAACCAGTACATATTCAGTTTATTTTGGACCTTGTTATTTCATTGCTTTCTGAATTCAGTAGATATCATGCCCATAGAATCTTTGTCTAACACTTAGGCAAGCCTTAGGGTAAAGTTATAAATTAAATAAGTTCTGTTAATAACTACAGCCAGCAGGGAATCCTGGGTCGGGCTTCTCATCTTAATTATGTAATAAATTAGTCTGCCTCAACCTTTAAGCTCTTTTATGTTTAGTATTTAATCAGACCCAAAACAGTATGTGTAAGTCATGCTAATTATGTGCTGCTTTGTTTAAAGGGGGTATATCTGAGCCTTTGCTTGTTATGTGTTTTTCCCCAACTTTCTATACATGTTTTGTATGTTGTCTTGGAATTTTTTGCCTTTAAAACCACAAATAAGCCTAACATCCCTCCCCCTTAGGATTAGTAGTCCTAAATGCTCCCCTGGGACTAATAGTATTGGGACGGGTAATAGCATACAATAAGTAAACGAGACCACACACACTTTAATACCTTAACGGGGGTGGGAAGGATAAATATGGATATGATGACCATGCGATAATGCCAGTGGCCCCTCATTGTGGAGTGATTACCGGGCATTGTGTGGGGTGCTCCATATTGTTAATAAACCTAGGACCCCATGCCTTATTTCTTGTCTTTTTTTTAAATGGATTTCAAACTCTTTCTTTTAAGAAAGATCAGCTTTCTTTTAGTTCTTCCCAACTTTATTTGTTTGTAAACCCTTATGTGAAAAGCCCCTCTTATTTGAAGTTTTATTTGTCTACGTGTTATTTGCATCTAAATTCACAATAATAGTCTGGTCGGGAGCCACACTAGTAGATTCTGAGGGGTGACTAACACCTTCTCCTTAGAATAATTTCAAGCCCTTACCCTATCTCTTGTACTCAAATCAAAATCTCCTTGGTGTCCTAATGCACCCTAATCATTAGGTGACGACTCTTCAAATTAAACCCAATTTCCAAAAGGAATGAGCTGTCCTCCCAAATGTCATAAACCCGATTTTACGAGAAAAAAGGGGCGTGACATCGGTTTTGCTGTTTTGATCTTAGGGTATGTGCTGCAAAGTCCACTCTTTGAAACGATGTCACATTACATGTAACTTGTCCATGTACCTTTGCATTCATTCTTCTCTGACTTCGAACATTCTGTTTACTTGGTTTACTAAAAAGAAGGGGTATATTTAGCTTTGATCACCTCCGCCCCCAAGCCTTTGGCTAGTTTGAGACCTGCAATCATGGCCTCATATTCGGCCTCGTTGTTAGTCAATTTTACAGCTTTAATAGATTGTCTAACTATATTGCTTGTGGGTGGCTTTAGTACGATGCCAAGTCCAGACCTTTTTACGTTCGAGGCACTGTTTGTGAAGAGGGTCTAGATTCCCGAAAATGTTCCCAAGTTTACCAACAATTTTCTTTCGACTTCGAGTATTAGGGCGGCAAAAAGTCGGCCCACGAAATCTACCAAAATTTAAGATTTAGTGGCTATTCGGGGTTGATATCCGATATCGTACCCGCTGTTTTACAACCCATTTGGCCAATCATCCCGAAAGTTCGAATTTATGCATAACATTTCATAAAAGGGTAGGTTGTCACGACACATATAGGATTGGCATTGAAAATATGGTTTTAGTTTTCTAGAGGAACTTAGCAAGGCGAGTGCCAATTTTTCTAGGTGAGGATATCTGGTTTCGGCCTCACCTAAGGTCCTACTAACATAATAAATTGGAAATTGCGTACCTTGTTCTTCTCGGACTAGGACTCCACTTACCGCTATTTTCGATACCGCAAGATACAAGTATAGTCATTTTTCTGCCTTCGACATGTGAAATAATGGTGGGCTCGATAAATATCGCTTAAGTTCTTCTAAAGACCATTGGCATTTCGGGGTCCAGGTGAAGTTGTTCTTCTTCTTCTTCTTCAACAACGAGAATAATCGATGGCCTCTATTTTCCTTTTTCCTTTTTTCCTTTGGTTATGGTCGAATCCTACGTGGATTGCCTATGTATCATGACCCCGCATGAATCAGACCGAGCGTAGTTCTTGCAGATAAAAGGTAAAAAACAATAAAACCTATTTTGGAACTTTCAATTTTTCACAGTAGAACAAACTTTGATTACAATGATTTGAAAACTGACAAACTTAAACAAAACTAACAGACTCTAACAAAAAGACAAAATACAGACTCGAAAATCAAACAACCCACATACTCTAATTAAAATAAATATAAATTCAAAAACAGATTGACAGATTCCTTCCCCTATATGCCAATTTTAACCAAATGGCTATTTTTGCAAACGTGGCCTCTTCTTAATTTCACATGAATTTTGAGGCCGGGGAGGATTATTTTATGACACTTCACAAACTCGTTCGTTCTTTTACGAGAATAGCCTTTCGACAACTGAAGGTACTCTAGGGCTATTTCGGCAAGAACGGTTTAAGATGCCGCCGAAGCTGGATCGGGTTATTTTGACCAAAATCCAAACGGTATTCACTTGACCAACGACTCTTTTTCTTGTTTTTCAAATTAAAATGAAAGACCTGGTTTTGCAAACACGGCCTTTCAGCACCTCGGGGATGAAGATTTTAAGGTCGCGTTGGCTAACTGGCCAAGATCTTGGAAACTGACCAAAAGGTGGTTGTTCTTGCAAAAGCAGTCTTCCGACGTCCCTTTCGGGAATATTTGGCTATTTCTGACAAGAATGGGTTCACCTGACTTATTCATGCCAAAATTTAAAACTTAGACACATTTTTTTTGGCTATTTTTACAAAGGGGAGGTTGGACCCGATGAGGTTTGCCTACGTATCTCACATCCGGTGAGAATCAAACCAGCGTAGTTCGGGCGGATTCGCCAAAAATCAAAACTATTTTGAACAACAAATATCTGTCTATTTTTTCAAATATTTTTCTCTTTTTCTTTGTTGTTTTTCAAAAATCCGGCAGCATTTCGGTACTATTTGGTCATTGGCTTTTTTTTTTTCAAACAAATGATTACCCTCACTTAGTCCTAACACTGCTATTTTTTACAATTTTTCATTCATTGTATACAAGCTTGTCAACATGCGAAGCCGAGCAAATGAATGCGCAAGTAGCACGTAAGATGCATCAGGATGGTCATTTCAATTCAGGTCACCTGTCCTAGACGGGCCCAACCCATGTGTTGAGTCCCCTAAGTCAAATGCACATGATGCACACAAGCGTCCTACTGGGGATCCGGCATGAGTTTATTATTCTTCTAGGTTTAATCCCTAGGTTTATTGGTCTAAACCTGGCTTACCCGAATGGACAACTCGAGCTGAGGGGGAGGCAACGTATCGGGGATACAGAAGCTCCGCCGGCTTTGCAACTTATCCAAACTTCATTCTAAATTGGGAAAATGACTCTAAATAGAAGAGAAGCTACACAAAGTGCACCCTTCTCCATGATGTAGAAGACTCGGAAAGAGGGAGGGATTCACGACAATTTATCCACAATTCAACAAATATTAAAGCGGTAAAACATTTAGCACATAAGGCATGGAACATGTAGCAAAATCAAATAAAGCCAGATATAACAATTTAACTAAGCTCGAATTCTTGAACCCTGAACCGAAATTCTGTGTTCTTGTCCCAAGCAGAGTCGTCAGATCTGTCACACCTCCTTTTTCCGCTACTACACCCCGTGAAGGGTATAATAAAAGGAGTTTTTTCCAATTAAAGGACAATCGAAACGGGATTCATTTATTATGAGATTCAGAGTCGTCACTTGGGAGATTTATGGTGTCCCAAGTCACCCGTTTGAATCCCGAATCGAAGAAAGGGTTTGACTCCGTTTAACAGTCGCGAACCAAAAATCCGGGTAAGGAATTCTGTTAACCCGGGAGAAGGGGTTAGGCACTCCCGAATTCCGTAGTTCTAGCACGGTCGCTCAACTGCTATATATGGCTAAAATCTGAGTTTAATACATGCTAAACCTATAGTGCAATTTTGAAATTATTTACCGCTTTTAGTCAATTATTAAGAAAGCGAACGTCGTTTAAGAACGTATTTTCGGATCACGTCACATGAAATGCACCCGGATCCTCGACACATTCTTATTCAATGTTTTAGGATTTGGATTTGGGTCGCATGAAATGCACACCCGTATTTAAGAAGGTAAGATCATTAAAAGCGCACTTAAAGCAGCTAACGGGTTGTTATCTTTGTGGAAGACCGTGAAATTCGCTAAACGGCACACCCCCAAATTCTAAGTATTTTATATAGGCATTTTAATGAGGGCCCCGCAATTTATGTATTTTATTTGACGAGGCTCGTCTCATTTTATTTAAAGGCCAACCTAAAGCAATCTATCATTTTTCTATTGAATTTGTCTTTAAAGAGCCCTAATTAATCAATGTTATAACATTAGGGCTTCAAGTTCAAGTCCGGATTCAAACAAAAGGGAAAACCTCTTAATTTGAACCCGCTACCTAACTCAAAGGCCCAAATATATTACTAAATCAAATTACACCTTCCTAGGAATTTTAAGCTCTCAAATATTGGCCCAAGGACTAGCATTTGCAGGTGGAGGGACTAGCACTTGCAAAATCATGAGTCTAGGCCCTTTGCAGGGAGGCCCAAACGGAGGAAAACAGGAAGAGAGAGACCTTATATTCGACTGGGCCTGTTAGTAACACGACTGGGCCCAGTATAAGTGAACGTTTCCAAAGTTTGAACTTAGCTTTAACAAATTAACAGATGCAATAATTATACTACAATAACCATTGGACTGGTCAAAATCGAATTTCACGTTTGGGTTTGGATTTGTACACCTTTAATAGAGCAAATGCTGGTGTTTAAAACTTGATCCCAAAGACTGTGTTAAAACCTCCCAAAACATTTATATTAATATTTTTGAAAACATTAGGCATGGATGACAAACAAGGGACTTTAGATCTAACAGTGTGCAACTTAGATTCAAATGCATAAACCTAGTCAACCTCTGATGGCAATTCCAGTTGAAAGCACAGTTTGAAACTTGAGTTATTTATGTAGTTTTCTTGACTCTTATATTATAGTCATAGATGATTATTTCCTAGAACTGAGGTTAATCACTTTACTGCTTGTAACAATTAACCGAGTCGCAAATTCACTGAAGCACGTGAACAACCCATATTCTAATTTTTACACTCACGAGTATGCCGCCTGATTGAATTCAATTCCTAACTAGCAACTTGACAAGTTTGAATCGGTTCATGCTACTGTTGGCATTTTGCTAAAATACTCATAAGTATTCAAACGTTCAGTAACTAACTGCAAATAAGGATCTATAACCAATAGTCACCTAAATCAAACTAATCACCAAACAGAATTATCATAGGCTAAGGAATATCCACAGTCCGATATGAATCTAACAGTCCAAAAGTCCAGTTTCAATTACAAACCATGACTTGAAATTACAGGAAATCTACTTTGAAAATTTTAACAACAATAAAAGGCTATGCTGCCATCTAATTCATGTCCACAACTGGAGATTACAAGATGTGTACCTGAAATTGTGATGAAGAAGAAAAGAAAAGGAAGGTCAGCAGCAGCAAAACAGTGGAAAACCAGTAGCAAATAGCTCACAGCCCAGCCCAGGAAGAAGTAAAATCAACCAAAATGCCTTAAATCTACTTGGAATCAACCCAGGAAATCATAGATCACATTCAACAGTCAAAATCACTTAACAACAGCTTGATTAAACCTCAAACGACTCTAGATGTTCTAATACTCAACCACAGAACCGAGAAAACAAAGAAAATTGGACTGTTTTTTATCTCAGCTGATCAATGTAGCAGTTTTCTTTTGGATTTTTGGATATTTTCTGTTGTTTTTGGATTTTTGGGGCAGAATTTAAGACTTAAAGAGAGTTTTGAACTTCTAATGATTTGAAATTCAAATCTGAAGCTAAATCTGCAGATAGGATTTTGGGGGGAGTTTTTGGGATTCAAAACCTCCTCACCAAGGCATTTTGATGAATTTTTATAGGCCTAAGGGAGGGCAGCCCTCAATTTTGTATTTTACCTATTAGTCCCTCATTTTTTAGCTTTAATCCCTCATCTTTTAACTTGTTACCCAAGCTAGTGTCCTAAGTTAGCTGAAATCTACACTAAAGTCCTATTCTAGAAGGCCCTAGGGTGTTCTTCTACCTATACAATACCTATACTACCCTTGTTATTATTTTGAAATTATTATTCTTGATAAATCAGCCATTTCCCATGTCCAAACTACCTCTGAAAACCCCTCAAAATTACTGATTCTAATTAAACTTTCAACAGATATAACCAATCAACTCAAAACTAACTAAAACTAATTAATTGAAACTCAGAAATTAACCAATTAAACTAACAAATCACATTTATTCAGTCACACAGACTCAAACAGATTTAAAAACCAGGAGACAAGGATAAAAAATGCAAAGCTTAAACTAATAGTCGGAACTAAATGAAATTAAACTAACATTTAACAAATAAACTAATAGTTGAACATTTAAGATAAATTAACTCAGAACTAGAAGAAATAGAAATTAACCTAAACATTTAGCTAACAATTAACAGACATAATTGTATCGAAACCAAACTATCAATTAAAATGATTCGGCAATTAAACTATGATTAATTAAACAGATCAAACATGAATCAAACAAAACTAAAAAAAATGAGCAGAAACTTACTGAAACTCGGACCTTATGAGAAAAACATCCGAAATTGACTTCCGGTTAATATTATACATCTATTTCGCCAAAAATAGACCTATAATATTAACTAGAAATCAATCGACTTGAAAATCTTCAAAAATAGCCCAGAACTGCATGAACCCTAGATCCATGATTCGTCCAATTCTGACGGGATTTGAGGGGATTTAGTTAGGGATTAGGGGTGAGGGAAGTCCGGGGATTATGTAGTGTAAATTTGGGCCGGTTTGGACAAGGTTGTGTCTTGGCCGAAAAATTTCAAACTAAGATTCGAAGAGAACGGCTAACATTTGAGAGAAACGGACTATGGATTTGGGTAGAGGAGGGGAAAAGGAATCCGATGTGTTATTTTGGTGGCATTTGGTGGTTCTCCGCCGCCGTGGACGATTTCCGGCGGTGGAGCTAGGCGGAGCCGGCGGAAGATGAAAGGGGATGGTTCTGTACGAGGAAGAGAGGTATGTTTTTAGGGTTTTCGAACAATTTTATTTAATTGCCTGGGATTGATGAGGGCCGTCGGATGAAAGTGAATGAATGGCCACGATTACCTTTTAATTTTTTAAACACAAAACGACGTAGTTTGGCCACGGTACTACGTCGTTTCAATTGCCTCTTGGACTAATGCTGGACCGGGTACAGAGAATGATTTGGGCTGCCTGGGCGGGTATTTTTGTTTGGGCTAAACCACCTGAGCCCAAATCAGGTCTTTTATTCTTTGTTTTCTCTTTTCATTTTGTTTTCTTTTTCTCTTTTTCTTATTTAGTATTGTATTTCAATTTGTATTTTTCTGATTTTATAAAAAATGCAAAATTAAAATAAAGACCTAGTTTATTTCCAACACTAAGCTAATTAATTCCTAAAAATTGATTAAGTCCTATTTAAAGTAAACTCAAGACAAATTCAATAATTAACAATTAAAAATGCAAAATAGACTATTTTGTTATTTTCATTATATTTTGTTCTAAAAATAACTTAACCCCTAATTAATCCTAAAATGTAAAATTAAATCCTAAATGCAAATGCCAAATGTATTTTTTATATTTTTCATATGAATTAAAATGCACAAATAAATGCAAACAATTAACACAAAATAATACAAAAATTCACAGAATTATAAAATAATGAAAGAAATCATTTTGTTTGAATTTTTGGGAATAATTCACTTAGGGAAAAAATCACGTGCTCACAGTAGGGACTTAAATAACATATCATTAATGTAAACTTCCATGGATTTCCCTATTTGTTCTTCGAACATTCGGTTACTAGTCATTGGTAAGTGGCACCACAATTTTTAGTCTAAATGACATTACGTTATAGCAGTATGTGCCATACTTGGTGATGAAAGAGGTTTTCTATTGATCATCCGGGTTCATCCGTATTTGGTTAAACCTGAGGTAGGCATCGAGAAAATCGAGAATCTCGTGGCCGGCCGTGGCATCGACAATGCGATCGATGTTAGGCAAAGGGAAGGAATCTTTGGGGCATGCCTTATTTAAATCTTTATAATCCACACACATTCTTAGTTTGTTCACTTTCTTAGGAACTACTATTATGTTTGCTAACCATTTGCGGTATTTGACCTCTTAGATGGACCCTGTTTTAAGGAGTTTAGTTACCTCGTCCTTGATGAAGGCATGCTTGATCTCGAACTGGGGTCTCCTTTTCTGATTTACCTGATGAAACATCGTGTCCAAGCTTAGTTTATGAGTAGTGATCTCTGGTGGGATCCCTGTCATATCGAGATAGGACCAAGCAAAACAATCCATACTAGTTGTAAAGAAATTGAATGAGTTTTTTCTTGAGGGGAGTTAACCCTGTGCCCAGGTATATCTTTTGATTGGGCAGATGTTCGATTAGCACGACCTGCTCCAACTCTTCGACCATTGATTTGGTAGCATAGAAATCATCGGGGGCTATAAAGGATTGAGGAACCCCGTAATCGTCGTCTTCGTTAATCCTTTGCTCGTTCGATTAGATCGAGGCTGGTATCGATGATTACTATTTGGCTTCCTGTTTCGCTTTCAAACCTGAGCCATTTTTTGATGAGAGTGTTGATATTGAAATTACTTCATCGACAGCAAACATCTCTTTTGCGGCGGGTTTGTTCCTCGTAAACCGTCTTACCCCTTCTAGTGTTGAGAATTTTAATACCTGGTGAAGGGTCGAGGGAACGACCCTCATGTTGTGGATCCATGGTCTCCAAAACATAGCGTTGTATCTAATTTCCCCCTCGATTACATAAAACTTGGTTTCCTGGGTGCTACCAACTATATTTACCAGCAACGTTATTTCTCCCTTAGTAGGTTCGCAGGCCATGTTGAATCCGTTTAGCACTCATGTTGGAGGTACGATCTGGTCCTGTAGGTCGAGTTGTTCTACGACCCTCGATCGAATGATGTTGGCTGATCTACCTGGATCAATTAGCACCCATTAAACTCAAGTTTTATTCACGAGTACAGAAATTACCAGTGCATTATTATAGGGTTGCATGATCCCTTCTGCTCCTCATCGTTGGAAGACATATTCTTTTCTGGTATGTAATCTCGAGTCCGTTTTTCCCTTGTGATAGATACTTTGGTGTGTTTTATCATCGGGCCTTGAGGAACATCGACCCTCCGATGATCATATGGATGACATGTTGGGTCTCGCCTTGTACTTTTTGTTTATTGGAATCTCTGTTTCTAAAATGATTCTTAGCTCAGTTGCTCAAAAATTCTCGAAGGTGCCCATTCTTGAATAACCGGGCTACTTCTTCTCTCAATTGTCGATAGTCCTCCATTCCGTGGCCATATGTGCCATGATATTTGCATATTTGGTTGGGATCCCTCTATGTTGGATCAATTTGCAAAGGTCAATGCCACTTGGTATCTTTGATGCGTCCAATGGCCGATACGATGGCATCTGCATCCATATTAAAGTTGTACTCTGATAATCGTGGTGCCTCTTTAGGACCGATAGATCTATCTAAGCTGTTATTTCTCATGAGTCCTCGTGAGCTTTGACCTCGATAATTTCTTCTTTCTTTTCATGCAGAGTTTCGCCTAGATCCGTTGCTCATACGATCTCTATTATACGGTTGGTATCAATCTCTATTTGACCTTAATTCTTGGTCAATATCCCTCTTGATTCTATTGATGGGTCCGATAGTATAAACGGACCCAGAAGTCCAAGTTGATCGTCCTCGACCCTTATCTTTTATTGATACTGATTATGCACATCGGCCCAAGTAATAGTTGGGTATTCTATCAAATTCTGCTTTAACTGCTGTGAAGCCACTAAGCTTCGAACGTTGATTCCTTGAGTGAAAGCTTGAACAGCCCAACCATCAGCGACTGGTGGCAAGTCCATCCGTTCCATTTGGAATTGATACACGAATTCTCTAAGCATCTCGTTGTCCTTTTGCCTTACCTTGAAAAGGTCCGACTTACTGGTTTCAACCATGATGGCCCCGTGTGTGCCTTTACGAAAGAATCTGCAAGCATAGCAAATGAGTCAATACAATTAGGCGGTAAATTATGGTACTATATCATAGCACCTTTCAATTGGGTCTCCCCAATTTTTTTTAGCAAGATATATTCGATCTCGTCATCCTCTAGGTCATTTCCTTTGATAACACACGTGAAAGAGGTGACATGCTCGTTCAGATTGGTCGTTCCATTATGCTTAGGAATCTCGAGCATGCAGAACTTCTTGGGGATTGGCTTCGGAGCGCACTCGGGGGGAAAGGTTTTTGTATGCACTTTTTAGAATCCGATCCTTTCAATATTGATGGTGCCTCCGGGATCTGATCGATCCTGGAGTTATAAGTTTCCACCTTCTTCTCGTTTGCGTCGATCTTCTTTTTCCCTGACTCGATTCGCTTTGTCAGTTCTTTGAGCATCTTCATGAGAGCAGGATTGGTCTCTGATTCTTTCTCGCTCAATTTCTTTGAAACCGATTCGACCATGTGTACAACTTCCTGGGATGGCTCGAGCTCGACCCTGCTCGGTGTGTGATTCTAGTTTTGGAGCTGGGCTATTGCTGCTTGGTGAGCCTGCAACATTTTGAGGATCACCCGTAGGCAGATCCCTCAATCTTCACCGCCACGTGCACTTCGAGTGGCTGATCGAGCATTGCCACGGACACTGCTTTCGGGATTGACGGCCAAATTTCTGTTGATGGCTACATGTGAACTAAAGTTGATTGGATCTACGTCCGTAACTCCATCGAGGCCAACCGGGGGTACATCATTCCCTTATTTTATGTTATCATTTTTGCGATGGTGACCAAAATTATTATCAACGCATAGAGGTGCTGACTGAGAGGACATTTTTAGTCCTGTAGTCAAAGATACTTTGAAGAACAAGTATAAAATAATATGTGTTACGAAAGTTTGTATCAGAAAACCACTATTATCCTTAGCCCCACGGTGGGCGCCAAACTGGTTACCCTAAAATCGAACAACAATTGAATTTATACGCGGTTTTAAGGATACAGATGTAACTTGGTACAAATTAAGAAGAGTAAATTAATATTGACATTAACGATAAAAGAATAAATCAAATCACACAAATTGAATAGCCTTGTCCCTCGAGTTGGGTCACCCTTGAACCACAATATATTTCAACTAACTTATGAACAAAGTAATAAGATAATGAAAGCAAGAAAATGACAGTATATTGCTTTGTATTGCGTGAATATTACTCCCTCCGTTCCAATTTATATGAACATATTTGACTGGGCACGTAGTTTAAGAAAAAAATAAAAAATTTTTAAATTTGTGGTCCTAAATAAGTGCAAATGGAGCGCAGAGTATTTGTGTGATTATAAAAGGTTCTCATTAAGGGTAGAGTTATAAGTTTAAGCTAAATTGTTACCAAATTTAGAAAAGGTTCATTCTTTTTGAAACGTACCAAAAAGGAAATAGGTTCACATAAACTGGAACAGGGGGAGTATATGTTTTACAAATGATTAGACCCCTTTTTATATAGTAGGGGAGTCATATTCTTGATACAATTCTATATGAGGTAAGAAATCTCATGATTAGCTAATTAATCGGCCTCTTCTTGATACGTGCAAGAATTTTCGCCGTGATCCTAACTTGATTGCTGATATTTTGACTTTTTGTTATTTGGCTCGGTAAGCTTCGCTCGATCTTGCTCGATCCCTATCATGCTGGATCTCGATTTTGCTCGATCTCGATCTTGATCAGTCTCTGGGTCACGATCTCTGCGATCTAACTTTGCACCGTTATTCGATATAACATGAGGTCGAACCTTGACCTATCATGTTCTAATCTCAATTAGTCATACAAAAGGGCAAGCCAGTTGTAACCGTATACAACCACCATACAAAGATTGACAGAAAAATACCAGCGCTTCACTTTTTTGACACGAGCAATAAACTAGATCAGAGAACATGAACGACATACCATCGGAAAAAAGAAGTCACCAGAAAAATTGAGCCCCTATCCTTTGTGATTATCCCTTTTTTCTTCTCGAAATTCTCACTCTTGAACCATTCGAAGACCAGATCTAAAAAGAAAGATGCTAGAAGAAATGCTTTAGCGATCGTCTTCTTCGATGGTATTATCGAAAAAGATCCAAATCCTAATTTACACAACAAAGAAATTACCAAAAAGACAAAATAGTTTTGATTTTTTTCCTTCTGAATTCTTGATTTCAAGCCTTTTAATAGAGACCATGTCACTGAATTCCGGAACCCAAATCACTTTGTGAGTTACAAAGTTGAGAACTTTATTAATAAGAGGAAAAAAGAGAAAAAGTGACAAAAAAAAATTCTACTAAACAAGTGTCTTTGAATCTGAATTTGATGAGTATCCATTGAATTATTCCTATCCTGATACTGAAACATAAGCTGGATAGAGGATGGGATGAAAGAGTGAAGAGAGTGAAAGAGGTGTAGCTGGACCTAAGGGAGGGGTGAGGGAAGAAACAAGGGTTCTTTTGCTTTTTTTCTATTTTCTTTATTGTCCTTTTTGTTCTTTTATAAAAACTAGTCAAAAAATTGCAAGTTACACGCCTAATACCAATGATGTGCATGCATTATTGCCATGTCATCTACACCTCATCCACATACGCATGGTCAACGGTCTGTTTATTAGTTAAGGGAATCATGAGTTCGATTCAATCGCAGATTTAAAATTTTTAGATTGTGGGTGCTCAACTATTCTTAATTTGAAAATTACTACTAAGACTGGGTGCTTATATAATATACTATTTATATAAATTACTAATTTTTCTATGTAAATAGTAGTGTTGTTTTCAAAAGCAACGGGTGCTTAAACACCCATACGACAAAATAAAGATTCGCCATTGGTTCGATTGTTCAAATGGACAAGCTTATAGTTTATGTAGTGGCTTTCAAATACATTACAAGTTTATGTGACCGTGAAGCCATTCCGCCCCCAAAAAAAAAAAAAGATACCTTCCATAATAATGTGCAAGTGAGGGGTATCGATGCAACTTCAAATTAACCAAAACCCTAATCGGGCACGCTGGATGGAGCTCCAACAATAGAGTCTCAGCTTAAGCGCGAACGCCACGTGGATACGCTCATCGTTGCTGACGTGTAAATGTAACCGTAGCCTCCCTATTTATGCTCTTGATTCTCATCCATTTCCGCTCACTACCCCACTCTTTTCTTTTTCAATCTAAATCCACAAATTCATTCATACATTTAAATCTACACATCATTTTCCAGTTCATTGATCTAGGGTTTCAGCACTACGCTGTTGTGTGTTTCTATTGACTATTTGAGGATCGGATTCTCTATTTTCTCTATCCTCTCTTGGCTCGAGAACCGAGCCAAGAACAGAGGATTTTGTTCGTTTCCCGGAGCTTTGCAAGTGGCTGGTTAGGGTTTCGAATCGCTCGCTCTCTTCACTGTTTCCACTGCAGTGCAGAGAGGTAAAAACTCGGACAGAAAAGAAAGAAATATTGAGTTATTACGTGATTTTTAACCGTTCAGAGCGGCGCCGTTTTGTAACTGTATCTTGATTGTTTGATGTGTGCAGGTTTTGTGAAATGGCGTCGAATGAGGGATTTCTGAGTGAAGAACAGAGGGAGATGTTGAATGTTGCACCTCCGAACGCTGACGTTTTGTCATCTTCTCCTAAGTCTTCGTCAGTTCTCTTGTCGGAACATTGCGTGAAGGCACCACCAGGCGGTGGAAAGGCATCCACGGCTGGAACTGCTGTGAGACACGTACGACGTACACACTCAGGGAAACACATCCGTGTTAGGAAGGGTGAGTATTACTTTTTGGCTGAATCATGACGATATTCCACGGCTGGTGCTTCCTATTGAGCTTAAGACTGAAATAAGTTATATTGTTTAAGTGATTCTAATTCATTGTAAGTAACTGAATGACGAATGATGAGTGAAATTGTAAATCCCTTTCTGAAGGGAGGAATTGAGCTAATGTGAACTTATTTCACGTTATATGTGGATTAATATTGACCCAAAAGAAAAAGAAGAAATGCTGTAGCACAGGAATGAATATAATGCGACAGTACTATCTCATTTTAATTTGGTGCAAGAGTTCCTGTAAGCGCATATATATAGTACACAATATCAAGAATTGAGTAGGTTAAGTCTTTCCTCTTCAAATATATCCTTCACTGGCGAGTAGTTGTTGGTACTGTTTTATTTATTGTATTAGAGTGTCTTGATATCCTTGTGAACCAGGTGTATGGGTACTTCGATGTCAATACACTGCTTTTGGGTTGCATACAGTTTTTGTGACTTTGTCTATGCAAATTTACACACGTTTAAGAGGATATAGTTGTTATAGCTTACATTTGGTGTTCCCTGAACACTGTTTTCATGAAAAAGTATTTGGTTGTTCTGTTTGCATGTTGGTAGTTTCTTAAGATCAGTCTGGACAGCTGTATCAGCATTTAAGCTGCGGATATCCGATAGTCATTGGTAGAGAAAAGTCAGTAGGTAGATCAGCCAACTGTTTTAGGCCTGATTAGAAGTTGAATTGCTGAAGCACATTATGGAGCATCCAATGATTGATAAAACTAACCCAGTGCCAATATATGCGGGATGCAATCTTGGACAGCTGTATTAGCATTTGAGCTGCGGATATCTGATAGTCATTGGTAGAGAAAAGTCAATAGGTAGATCAGCCAACTGTTTTAGGCTGATTAGAAGTTGAACTGCTGAAGCACACTGTGGAGTATCCAATGATTGATAAAACTAACCCAGTGCAAATATATGCGGGATGCAATCTTGAGTATCATTTGTCAGATGCAACTGTAGTGTTAATTTGGTTTTGCCTTTTAGGATCTTGGGTATGGTTTGTTTATTTTGCCCTTCTGTTAAGCGATGAAGTTACATTTATTAGAGTTAATTGCATCTCCATCATGTTCTTTTGTTTCAAGTTAAAGTGGATCTCGTTTTCTTTTCTTACTTCCTTCTGATGTAGATTTCAGTGTTCTCATTAAAATCATGCAAAGCTTGTAAAAGGGTTTTTCCCAATTTCTTTTTCTGCACGTATACTGAAGGCTTTCCTGCATTTGATGTTAAAAACAGATGGAGCCGGTGGGAAAGGCACCTGGGGAAAGTTATTGGAAATTGATGGTGAATCTCATATTGATAGGAATGATCCCAATTATGATAGTGGTGAGGTGAGTCCTATGAAAGCTATACTGGCCATAGGTGATAAAATAACAGATTTGTTACATTGCATATTACGTTTTTGAATAACTGATTAAATAAACTCATTTTTTTGGCAATGTTACATTGTACAATTAATGTCCCCTTCAGGTTCAAAAGATTTTGTGCCTGCACTACACAATTGTGGATTAGAATGGAGAAAAAGAAATTTAAAGAATGATGAACGGAATCATTGGTGAGAAAGAAACAAAAGAATAATGTTTAATCTAACCATAATGATTGTACAGAGAAGAGTCGCAATGAAGGTTCACGACAATGGTATATTTCTGCAGAAAGCATTGCAAAGTTATCTTCTAAGTTCTCAATTCACCATGATTAATTTCTTTTTCTTTCTTTTCCTGCCAGTTTACATCTGCCTCCTAATTTGTTATGACCTGCACTTTTTGCCCTCTGATTAGTAACATAACAAACAAGTTGTGCATCCTAAGACTCGTCATTCTTTCTTTGAATTATATAATAGTCCTAGTCCACAGTTGTCTTCATGCTGTATCTAATCGAATCAATGGTTTTAAGAAGCGGTTATTAACAAACGTTAAAGTTTCTGTGCTGTATTTTAGCTTCTAATCTTAGATACTACAATGACAGATCAAGGGAAGGGATCACACAGAGTACTTATCCTTAAAGGAAATTTTTAATTTTCCATCTGCTAACTCCTTTTACTGAACCAATCGATTCATTTTATATTCTGTTTTACCTATATAATTGGTGGAGTTATTGGTGGTGTGAGAAGTGCATCCGTACTTCTCATGAAGGTTATTATATTAATTTTGTCTTGCGTCTTGACTATATCTGAACAGGAACCATATGAGCTTGTTGAACTGAAGAACAGTAAGGTTATTATATTGATGTTGTCTCACATATTGACTGTTACTGAACAGGAACCATATGAGCTTGTTTCAACTGCTGTCTCTGATCCATTAGATGATTACAAGAAATCTGTAGTTTCAATTATAGAGGAATACTTTAGCACTGGTGACGTTGAAGTGGCTGCATCTGATCTCAAGGAAATAGGTTCGAGTGAGTATCACCCATATGTTATTAAGAGGCTTGTTTCTATGGCAATGGATAGGCATGATAAGGAAAAGGAAATGGCTTCTGTTCTTCTTTCTGCTCTTTATGCTGATGTCATCAATCCTACCCAGATTAGTCAGGGATTTTTCATGCTTCTGGAGTCTGCTGATGACTTGGCAGTGGACATACCAGATACTGTTGATATCCTTGCGTTATTCATTGCACGGGCTGTGGTTGATGACATTCTTCCACCAGCTTTTATTGCCAGAGCCAGAAAAATGCTCCCAGACTCCTACAAGGGGCGTCAGGTGCTGCAAACTGCTGAGAAGAGCTATCTCTCAGCCCCACACCATGCAGAACTTGTTGAGAGGCGCTGGGGTGGCAGCACCCATTTCACTGTAGAGGAAGTCAAGAAAAGAATTGCTGACCTTTTGAGGGAATATGTTGAGAGTGGAGACACTGCTGAGGCTTGCAGGTGCATAAGAAAATTAGAAGTTTCTTTTTTCTATCATGAAGTTGTCAAAAGAGCTTTGGTTTTAGCCATGGAGATGCAGTCTGCCGAGCCACTTATTCTGAAACTTCTAAAGAAGGCTGCAGAAGAGGGTCTTATAAGTTCCAGTCAAATGGTGAAGGGCTTTTCTAGGTTGGCTGAGAGTATCGATGATCTTTGTCTTGATATTCCTTCTGCTAAGATGTTGTTCCAGTCAATTGTTCCTCGGGCAGTCTCTGATGGATGGCTTGATGCATCTTTTCTAAAAGCCTCAGGTGGAGATGGGCAAGCAAATGGTCCAGATGATGAAAACGTGAAGCAGTACAAAAAACAAATTGTTAATATAATCCATGAATACTTTCTCTCGGATGACATTCCAGAGCTAATCCAGAGTCTGGAAGATTTGGGGGCACCCGAGTATAACCCTGTTTTTCTGAAGAAGCTAATCACCCTTGCCATGGACAGAAAAAACAAGGAAAAGGAAATGGCATCTGTTTTGCTTTCTGCACTTCATATTGAGATTTTTTCTACTGAAGACATAGTGAATGGCTTTGTGATGCTGCTGGAATCCGCAGAAGATACTGCACTTGACATTTTAGATGCTTCCAATGAACTAGCCCTTTTCCTTGCTAGGGCTGTAATAGATGATGTCCTTGCTCCACTGAATATGGAGGAGATAACGAACAGGTTGCCACCAAATTGCAGCAGTGGTGCCGAAACTGTCTGTTTGGCTCAATCACTTTTGTCTGCACGCCATGCTGGAGAAAGGATCCTGAGGTGTTGGGGTGGTGGGACTGGCTGGGCTGTGGAGGATGCAAAGGATAAGATACAGAAACTTCTCGAGGAATTTGAAAGTGGTGGTGTTATCAGTGAAGCTTGCCAATGTATTAGGGATATTGGGATGCCATTCTTCAACCATGAGGTAGTGAAGAAAGCTTTGGTTATGGCAATGGAGAAGAAGAATGATAGGATGCTAGATTTGGTGCAAGAGTGCTTTAACGAGGGGCTTATCACCATCAACCAGATAACTAAAGGCTTTGGGAGGATCAAGGATGGACTTGATGATCTGGCTCTTGACATTCCGAATGCAAAGGATAAATTCACGTTTTATGTGGAGCTTGGCAAAGAAAGAGGCTGGCTGTTACCGACTTTTGGGTTATCTGATGCATCTTAATGAGTGGAATCATATACATTAGCTTGTTTCATCTCTGTATGTTGTTCGTTGTTGCCTTATCTAGAAGTAGCTTGCACCCTTTTATTGGGAGTGGAGTGACACTACTGTCCAATCCCTTCTAATTCCTTTTCTTTCATCTAAAGTTTTTTATATGATGGATATTTGTTGATGTAAAAAATTAGGCCTCTCGTATTCCTCTGCTGTAGTGGTAAACACATACTACATTAGCTTAATCTTTACTGTCTTCCATAAGAATGTTACTACAGATCATTTGCATAATCTGCTTTCCCTGAATTTTAATCTTTTTTGGTCATTAACTCATTTTACATCATTGATTTGCTGTGCACGATGCCATTAGCACCTTGATACTGAGAAATAGAAGTCCACTGTTTGAGTATTTACAGTTAAAAGCACATGTTGAATGTATAGACATGGTAGCAGTAAAAGCTACAGAGGTGATGAGTACCAACAGGGAAAATAATGAGCGCCTTTAGTGTAGGTGCTCTTAATTTCTCCTGTTGAATTTGTTACTGCGCAAGATGTTCACTTCTGGGTTGCTTCTTGTAGATGCTGAATTTTTGGAGAAATAAGAGCACTGTCTTGGATTATTTGTGCTCACCATCCTAAGGTAATATTTCATTGTCATAATCTGAAGTAGACCTGCTGTGATGTCCATGTCTCAGCTATCGTCTATGCTTGTTTCAGTATTTGGAACAGAGTGAGCGGAAAAGATTCAGATATATGCAGGTTGGGCGATGTTTTCCTTCCCTAAAAGCCTTATCCAGTAGTATCTCAGTTCTCAAATGGCTTTCAAGGTATCTAGAAGGCAAAATCGTTTGTTTAGGAATTAAAGAACAAGAGAAAACTGCATGAGAGTAATGCCCCGTCCTCAGCATTATCAGAAATTCAGAATGAGTTTCACTAGCTTTCTGCGGACTTCTTTTACTCTCAAAGTAGGGGTAGCGAACGAGCGAGTCGATTTAGATAAATTATCCGACCAGACCTATATTTAATATGGATTAAAAAATAGGGTTAAGCGGCATCTATGACTTTTGAATATGATCACTTTAGGTCAAAATTCTTGGAGACTTGTGTGGCCATAGATTTGGCCAAAAATGAATTTGATTTTTATTTGGCAAACACATGTTTGGCCATAGATTTTACCTATATTTTGGTCAAAACTCATGTTTGGCCATAAATTTTGCTCGTATTTTGGCTAAATCCCAAATCAAAAATTTCAAATTTCAAAATCAGCTACAACAACAACAACAACAACTACCCAGTATAGTCCCACAAGGTGGGGTCTAGGGAGGGTAATATGTAGACAGGCTCTACCCCTACCCGAAAGGGCTGAGAGGCTGTTTCCAATCGACCCTCGGCTCAGGGAAGGAAAGGGAAAACAACAATAAAAACAAAAGAGCATTAGT